>CABHPR010131296.1:0-43777 GCA_902168415.1 Peromyscus melanophrys
AATTTCTTAGAATAACACATCCCTTTTCTCTATGCTCCTTGAGGTCTTACCATCTTTTATAAACTGGTTGCATCTTTGCGTGTTCTATGGATCATTGACAGTCTCATTTGAACTCTTGTTAAGTACATGGAAATATATTTGCTTTTTACTGTGAAACTAACCAGATTCTGCCAGTAGTAGAGGGCTCTGTAGATGTAACCAACCGTCTTATAAATAAGAAACACAGAACCAATGCAAAGAAGAAAGCCAAGAGGTCAGAGCTAAGAGCTAAAACCTTACCCTTCCTCCTGCAGTGATCCTACCTCTCCGAAGGAGCCACTACTTCCTGTGTTAAAGTCTTTATATAGTCTCTGTTCTGCCTTCTCATTGGTTGTAAACCCAACCACAGGACTGCCTCATCACGGCCTGTTTGTATAGACCTCCAGGTGTTCTATGGTTGGTATTGAGATTAAAGGCATGTGTATCCAATGCTGGCTGAATCCCTGAACACACAGAGACTTACCTAGCTCTGTCTACCAAGTGCTGTGATCACAAGCGTACACCACCACTGCCCTGCTTTCCTATGGCTTGCTAATAGCTCTGACCCCCAGGCAACTTTATTTATTAACATACAATTAACATTTTGGTACAAAAGAAAAATATCACCATAGGGCTCTGTGTACATGTTTCATTTTTGTTTTTGATTTTTCTTTTAACCTTAATAGAATGTACATTCCATAAGATACAGTACCATATTTATAATTTTTATTTTTAGTAAAGTTGTCTATTCAAGTACTGTGCACATAATTAGTATGAGGGCATAGACAAGGAAAGAAAAATATACCAGGGAGCAATGAGAAATATTTTTTACATGTGTCTCATATTTGCTTCTAAATATTTGTTTAGCTAAACTATCTTATAGATATGTATCTGTCCTAGTTAGCTATTCTTTGATGTTTCATATTGGTATATTTTGTATATTTTCCTAAGCCACAAAAGTTTTAGTATTAGTATACAGTCAATGGATTCATTTGTTCCATAGTTTGCCTATCAAACCATGGGTACGTGGATTTGAGTGAGAAGAAAGATGGGATCAGTTACTAAATTTGATTTCCAGATAGAGTCAATTAAGATTATTATTCATGGGATTAATAAAGTAACTGTAATGTGGGGAGTAGATTTTACAGATTGTTTCGTGTAAAGAAGAGGGGTTCCACTGCAACTTCCATTTGAACTTTCAGCAATTAATTTATGTGGGACAACTGTATTATTACATAATATCTTTATTCTTGAAACAATCCCATTTTGACAAGAATTTTTCTTTTGTGAAATTGTTTGCCTTGTTTTTATGATGTTGTTTTTAATGACTAATATTCTTTGAGACCCTACAATAGTAGGGTGGCAATAGTTAATACTAATGCATCACATGTACATATGTACATATGTGTGTTTCTGAAAGGAAATTTCAAGTGTCTCCTCAAAAGTAAATAATGGACAATTGAAGTAATTGGTATTCTTTGTAAATTTGTGAATTTTCTGGTGATCAAATAAGACCTGGGTCATCTTTGCTTCCCCTTTATCACATAGGTCATTTCTTAGCTATTCTGACAACTATGACCAAGTCAGTTGCTTGACCTTGCTCTTTATTCCTTTCCACCTTCATCAGAATATTACTATATTTATTTAACTGTGGAAAAATTTTATAATGAACTTTTTTTATTATTTACTTCCTGATTCTGTGTTGCATATTTTGATATGAGATTTGGTGGTATAAACCTGGTATTAAGAATTATTGTTCACCTAGAAATTTTATGCAGCTTTTCCCCTAGGTATTTCAGTAGTTGCATTTTGATTGCTATGAGCATTATAATGCCATCTTCAGGGTTCACATTAAATAATATTGCTATATATATATATATACACATATATGTTTTATATATCATTTTTCTTCTTTTGTAGGAGAGTTCAAAAATACAGAAGTTCCTTATATGTATGCCATAGAGGTAGAAGAAAGTACTTCTGTGGAATGTGGCATAGCATTTTCTCCTGTAGAAGTAAGTTCGGTTTTCTGTTACTCGTGTCATGGAAGAGATATCGCCGGGCGGTGGTGCCGCACGCCTTTAATCCCAGCACTCGGGGGGCAGAGGCAGGCGGATCTCTGTGAGTTCGAGGCCAGCCTGGGCTACCAAGTGAGTTCCAGGAAAGGCGCAAAGCTACACAGAGAAACCCTGTCTTGAAAAACCAAAAAAAAAAAAAAAAAAAAAAAAAAAAAAAAAAAAGAATCTATCAGATATCACCTAAGTTCTGTTTTGAGCGGGTATTATTCTAAGGAGTGACTATGCATAGCTATAACTTTTAATTCAGTAATATAATTACTAGATTGTCGGAATTCAGTGTTGGAGTTCAGCCCTGATCTATAAAAGGGTTCCTTGAAGAGGGGAGTGAGGAATTGAGAAATGCTAGATGGAAATATAGATGAAAAAGACAGAGATACAGGATATCTTCCGGAGGGCCCTGGGTCAATACCCACTCTTTATTTCTAATGGGCTTTTTATACACTAACAAGGGGAAAGGCCTAAGACCTCCCCATTTCAAGATCAAAGCACAGTGTACAATCAAGTATGAACCCTTCAAAACACTTGGTACCCATGCCCCATGGCAAAGCATCTTGTGATTAAGCCTTGAAGTATAAGACACCTGGTAACCATGCCTTTGCACTCTATATGCTGCCTTGGAGAGCAATATAAACTCTGACTCTGACCTTGAGTCAAACCACAAGTTGGAATCTTTGTGGGCTCCCACATTGGATATGTCTAATTCATGGGGAACTATGATTATATTGTCTTTGCTGTACTTACTATCAAATTTGAAGTATGATATGTTGTCAAGGAATGATAGGATTAAGTCAATGAGAAAACAACTTATATTCAAGCTACCTTGTGTTTTATAATTATTTTTGAAGGTCACTCTTGGAATCATTATTTGAAATCCCCGAAAATGTTGTGAACAATTAAAAGATGTTGTTTGTATGATGCTGTTAGATATTGTTCCCATTAATATCAGTGATATTTTTGGACTGGGAAAAATAATCAATATAAAAGAAAGAACCTTTATTGGAGTGTGCCTATAAGGAATGGGTATCACTGGCTAAGTTTAAGAAGTAAGCTGCGGTATGATTTTGTTTCAGATTTATGAAGTGATAAAGAAAGCTTCTTTTTTAAAATTTATTTATTTTTATTTGCATTGGTGTTTTGCCTGCATGTATGTCTGTGTGAGGGTGTCAGATCTTGGAGTTACAGACTGCCACATGGGTGCTGGGAATTGAACCTGGGTCATGTAATGAGCTTCCAGTATCTCACTGTGTAGACCAGGCTGGCCTCAAACTCACAGAGTTCCACCTGGCTCTGCCTCCTGAGTACTGGGATTAAAGGCATGTGCCACCACCACCTGGCCCTGGAGTTTTTGTTTGTTTGTTTGTTTGCTTGCTTGTTTTTCATATGAAGTTGAGAATTGTGCTTTCAAGGTCTGTAAAGAATTGAGTTGGAATTTTGATGGGGATTGCATTAAATCTGTAAATTGCTTTTGGTAGGATGGAATTTTTAATATGATAATCCTACTGATGCATAAGCATGAGAGATTTTTCCATCTTCTGATAGCTTCATTTCTTTCTTCATAGACTTAAAATTCTTATTGTGCAGGTCTTCACTTGCTTGGTTAGAGTTACCTCAAGATATTTTATATTATCTGGGGCTATTGGGAAAGGTGTTATGTCCCTGATTTCTCTCTCAGTCTATTTGTTATTTATGTATAGGAGAGGTACTGATTTCTTAAAGTTAATCCTGTGTCTAGCCACTTTGCTGAAATTATATTAGATGTAAAAGTTCCCTGGTAGAATTTTTAGGGTCACGTATGTGTATGATCACATCATCTGCAAATAATACTTTGACTTCTTGCTTTCCAATATATATCTCCTTTATCTCCTTCAGTTGTCTTACTGCTCTAGCTAAAACTTAAAGTACTATATTGAATCTATATGGAGAGAGTAGATAGCCTTGTCTTGTTCTTGATTTTAGTGGAATTGCTTTGAGTTTCTCTCCATTTAATTTGATGTTGGCTATAGCTTGTGGTAAATTGCCTTTATTCTGTTTAGGTATGATCCTTGTGTACCTAATTTCTTCAGGACTTTTATCATGAACAGGTGTTGGATGTTATCAAAGGCCTTTTCTGAATTTAATGATATGATCATGTGGTTTTTTTCTTTCAGTTTGTCTATGTGATGGATTATATTTATTGATTTTCGTATATTGAACCATCCTTGCATCTCTGGGATGACGCCTACTTGATCATGGTGGATAATCTTTTTGATGCATTCTGGGATTTGGTTTGCAAGTATTTTATTGAGTTGTCTTTGTTGGGCCTCAATATTGTTTTAGTATCTAGAAACTGTGGCTTCATAAAATGAATTGGGCAATGTTCCTTCTGTTTCTGTTTTGTGGAATAATTTGAGATGTGGCATTAATTCTTTGAATGTGTGGTAGAATTCTGTGCTAAAGTCGTCTGGCTCTGGGCTTTTTTCTTTTTTCTTTTTTTGGTTGGAAGATTTTGATAGACTGCTTGTATTTCTCTAGGGTTTATAGGTATGTTTAAATTGCTTATCTGTTCTTGATTTAACTTTGGGAAGTGGTACCTATGGAGAAAATTATCCAGTTTTGTAAAAATTTCCCAATTTGGTGAAGTATATTTTTTTTCCAGAGGGAAGGGTTTTATTTGACTTACCGGATCATCAAGGGAAGCCATGGCAAGAACTCCAGGAAAGAACCTGGAGACAGGAACTGAATCAGATATTATAGAGGCATGCTGCTTACTGGCTTGAACAACTGATTTGCTACATTCCTTACACAAACAGTGCAGAGCCCCATATCTGGGAATGATTCCACCCATAGTAAACTGAGCTCTCCTACATAAATCAGCAATTAAGAAAATGCCTCATAGACCTGAGCACAGGCCAGTCTGTTGGAGGCAATTCCTTACTGGACATTCTCTCCTCCCAGAAATGTCTAGATTTTTGCCAAGTTTTTAAAACTACACCAGCAAAACACACATATTCCATATGTCTCTGTATTTACTTGGTGTCTGTTGTAATAATCCCCTTATTATTTCTGATTTTATTAATTTTTATATTTTTCTGCATTTTAATTATTTTGGATAAAGGTTTGTCTATCTTGTTGATTTTCTCAAAGAATTCTTTCGTCCATTGATGCTTTGTGTTGTATTCTTTGTTTCTACTTTATTGACTTAAGCTCTCAGTTTTATTATTTCTTGACATTTGCCCATCTTGGGTGCGCTTACTTCTTTTTGTTCTAGAGCTTTTAGGTGTGTTGTTAAGATGCTACTTTGAGATCTCACCACATTTTTAATGTAGGCACTTAGTGCTATGAACTTTCATCTTAGCATTGCTTTCATTGTGTTTCATAAGTTTAGGTATGCTATGTATTCATTTTCATTGAATTCTAGAAAGTCTTTTATTTCTTTATTTCTAACTTGGCCCATTTTTCATACTGTAGCATGAATTCTAATTGGTCTTAATAATAAAAACCCAGAGTCAGATATCAGGGTGAAAGCTGAAAGATCACAGAAGCAGAGCAGCCAGCCACCAGACAGACTTCTTACCTCTAGGAATCCTTAAACTTCACAAAAAGGGCAAACTCCTATGTCTACCCTGCCTCATCACTTCCTCTCTCCACCTAGCCGTATCACTTCCTGTTTTTTCCTCCCAAGTGCTGGGATTAAAGGAGTGTGCCTCCCAAGTACTGGGATCAAAGGCATGGGATCCCAAGTGCTGGGGTTAAAGGTGTGTGCTACCACTACCTGGCCTCTAGTGGCTAGTTCTGCACTCTGATCTCCAGGCCAGCTTTATTTGTTAGAGCACAAACAAAAATATCACCACATCATACAGTGGAGAATTGTTCAGTTTCCCTGAGTTTGTAGTCTTTCTGTTGTTGTTGATAACTAGCTTTAATCTGTGGTGGTGTGATAGTATGCAGGAAGTGATTTCAGTTTTCTTGTATCTGTTTCATGCCTGAGTATGTGGTCCATTTTGGAGAAAGTTCCGTGATGTGCAGAATGGAAGGTATATTCTTTTGTGTTTGGGTGAAGTGTTCTGTAAATATCTTAGGTCCATTAGGTTTATAACATCTGTTAGCTCTAGTATTTCTCAATTTAGTTCTTATCTGGATGACCTACAAATTGGTAAGAGTCAGTTATTGAAGTCTCCCACTATCAGTATGTGAGGGTCAAGATGTGCTTTAAGCTGTAGTAGTGTTTATTTTACAAACTTGGGGGCCTTGTGTTTGGACATAGATGCTAAGAATTGAAATTCCATCTTGGTGGATTTTTCCATTGAGTATGTAGTGTCCTTCACCATCGCTTTTGGTTAGTTTTGGTTTGAAGTCTGTTTGGTTAGATATTTAAATGTCTACACCAGCTTGCTTCTCAGGTCCATTTTCTTGGAATATCCTTTTCCAACCCTTTACCCTGAGGTAATGTCTATCTTTGATATTGAGGTGTATTTCTTGGACATAGCAGAAGGTGGGATCCTGTTTTTGTATCTATCTTGTTAATCTGTGCTCTTTTTCTGGGGAGGGGGGGATTGAGTCCATTGATATTGAGAGATGACATGGATCAATGATTGATGATTCCTGTTATTTTGTTGTTGGTGTTGGTGTTGGTTGCAGAGTGTGGGTGCATACATGTGTGTGTGTGAATGCACATGCACAAGCAAGTTCACACACGCATGCTTACCTTCTCTTGATTTTGCTGGTGTGAAATTATTTATTCCCTGTGTTTTCATGTGTGTAGTTAACCTCATTAGTTTGGAATTTTCCTTCTAGTGCCTTTTGTATTGCTGTATTTTTAAAGAGTTAATGTTTAAATTTGACTTAATCATGGAATATCTTATATTCTCCATCCATGGTGGTTGGAAGTTTGCTGAGTATAGTCTGGGCCGGCCTCTGTGGTCTCTTAGAGTGCAAAACATCTGTCCAGGCCCTTCTCGCTTTTAGAGCCTCCATTGAGAAGTCAGGTGCAATTCTAATAGTTCTGTCTTTATATATTACTTGGTCATTTTCCCTTGCAGTTTTTAATATTCTTTATTCTGTATGTTTTGTTTTTATGTGGCGAGGGGACTTTTCTGGTCTAGTTTTTTTTTTTTTTTTTTGTATGCTTCTTGTACCTTTATAGGCATCTCCTTCTTTAGGTTAAGAAAAAATTTTTATGTGAATTTGTTGAAAGCATGAAAACATTTTCTGGGCCTTTGAGCTTGGTTTCTTTTTTCTTTCTCTATTCCTACTATTTTTATTTTTCATCTTTTCATAGCTTCCAAAGTTTCCTGGATGCTTTGGTTTTTAGATTTAACGTTTTCTTTGACCTATGTATTTCTTCTCTTGTATGTTCAGTGCCTGACAGCCACGTTTTCATATTTCATCTTCTGTTACTGACTCTTGCCCCTATAGTTCTTGTTCAGATTCCTAAATTCTTTATTTCTAGAGTTCCCTCAATTTGGATTTTCTTTATTTCTTCTATTCCTTTTTTCAGGTCTTTAACAGTTTAAATCATTTCTTTCAACTATTTGTTTGTTTGTGTTGTTACTTTCCTTAAAGGATTAATTTCCTTCATTTTTTCTTCATGTTTCCCTGTATTTTTTAATTTCCTCTTTAAGGATCTCCATCATCTTCATATTGTTGACTTTAAGGTGTTTTTCTTGTGCTTCAGGTGTGTTGGAATACTCAGGGGCTGCTGTGGTAGCGATAGCTGGCCTGTGCATCCATGGATGTTGTTGATTGTGTTTTTATGCTGTCTTGACATCAGGTTTTGTGGTAGTTATGGACCCAGATTTAGCAGTTGGTGTCTAGTGGGATACAGTGAGGAATGCAAGGAGGCAGGTAGGACAGGATGGTCTGTGGAATCCACAGGAGATGTGAGCAGGCGTTACTGAAAGCTATAGCTGGTGTTCTGTTGTAGTACTAAGGACAAGACTGGGGATTGGCTCTGCTAGAACAGAGGGTTATCTCCCATTCTTACAGTGTTGTTGAGGGGATAGTAATTTTGTAGGTGAGGTAGTTTTATACATCACATCTTTACTTTTGAGGAAGACTCCTTTTAAACAAATTATGTATGAATGTTTAAGCTGAGAGAACAAATTATATATGGCTTTCCACATACTCATAATAGCAATGGTACTTCTTCTTTGTGAATTAGTTATATAAAAACTTAAAAGATCTTTTTGGAAGACTGAATCTTATCTATAAGTAGAGTTAAGTGTTCAAATGGATACATTGACTTTTTTCGGTATATGCTGACATCATGTCAACATCGGATGTACTTTAATGAGTATTGATGTTTTCCTTTATGTTAAATCTCTTAGAAATTTTTATCATTTATTTTATTTTTCAGATTATAATATAATTAGATTGTATCCACTTCCCTTTCTTTCCTCCAGTCTCTACCATATCTTATTCTTGTCTTTCAAATTCATGGCCTCTTTTTCAATTAATTGTTGTTGCATATGTATGTATATATTTATAAATATAACCTTCTTGGTCTGTATTAATTTTGATTTCTATTCCTATAACCTCGACTTTGAGATTTAATACTAGATATTCAGTCAAGCCTCAATATCCAATAACTGTCAGAACTAACTTATCAGAACTCAGACCACTTTTTAACTCAAGTTTTCCTTTAATAGTAGAACATCCCTATGGAATATGTTTTCATCTTTGTCACCTCTGATTCCCCTCATATGTGAATTTTGTTCTCTTTCCCCTTGTCTTCTGATTCTACATTTCCATAATCCCTATTTATTCACTCCGCAGTAATCATTTCATTCCACACACACATTTATCAAGGGAACTGCTTTTTATCTTGGTTTTGCTTTTTAATAGCCCTTCTGGCTCTTAGTGTAGGCCTAGAAGTTAATGTTTTCTGGAGTCCTTTTTGGTTTGATTTTTCTAGGCTATCTTTGTTTAAAAGTCCTGCTTCTTTGAATTTTGTGTTGTATGAATATATCCCCCCCACCAAGGTAGGTTTTCTCTGATTCCCAATCTCCTAATGAGTCTTGCATGCTTCTCTCATTTCTTAAGTAATTTTTTATATCCCCGCAGAAGCCAATCTAGAACTTTAGCCGCTCAATTCCTTGTCTTTGTATTTCCATAAACTATTGCTCTCTTCCCTGTGATTGGGAACCCATCTCTATCCAATAGTAGGAAGAGAGTGACAGTTTGAAACACTATTTGACTATATTTTACTTTAAAATATAAGTCCTAGTATATGCAGAAAAACATTAAAAATAAAATAATTGGCTAAAAATGATGCATAGTTAGCCTGATGTTTCCACTGGTCCTTAATGAGAAGATTCAGCAACTACAAAATAAAAGATACTTGGGAAAAATGTGCATCTGTAATGATGCCCATATTATTTTTTGTCATTATTCCCTAAGCAATATAATTTAACAACTATCTATATATAATTAATATTATATTAAATTTTTTAAGTAGTGTAGATTTAAGGAGGTGGCAAGGTGACTCAGTGGGGTAAGGGATTTTGCTCCCAAGCTTGATGACCTGAATTGAATTCTTAGAGCTCACATGGTGAAAGAAGAAAACAAGTCTCTCACTTTGTCCTGTGACTTCACATAAGCACTGTTGCATGCACAAACCTACACATAGCTACGTATTATGTAAATAAATATAAAAAATTGAGGTCTGTAGATATAGCTGAGTGATTATGATGGTTTGAAAGAAAGTGGTCCCCATAGGCTCATAGTATGTGGCACTATTAGGAGGTGTGGTCTTGTTGGAGTAGGAGTGGCCTTGTTGGAGGAAGTGTGTCACTGTGGAGATGGGCTTTGAGGTCCTATATGACCCACCCAGTGTCACTCTTTCTTTCTGCTGCCTGTTGATCCAGATGTAGAACTCTCAGCTACCTGTTCAGCACCATCCCGCCTGCAGGCTGCCATGTTTCCCACCATGACAATAAAGGAGGACTAAACCTCTGAAACTGTTAGCCAGTACCTATTAAATGCTTTGCTTTACTGGAGTTGCTATGGTCATGGTGACTCTTCTAACTCTAAGACAGTTAGTAAGAGCTCCCTTGCTCTTGCAGAAAACCCAGGTTCAATTTGGAGCACCCGTATACTTGTTCACAACCATTCATCATTCTAGTTCCAGGGAGTCCCATGCCTCCTTCTGACCTCTGTGAGCACTAGGCACACATATGGTGTACATACATATATGCAGTCAAAACACCTCTTACATAAAAGTATCAAATGTATATGACTGTGTTGTGCAAATTATATACAAATTATTTGTATATGGGGTTTGAATATGCATCCTCTCATTTTACTGTTCACATTTGGGAATGGGAAGACTGTAAATTATGTCCTAGAGCCATGCCTCATGGTTACAAAGGGTTGACTGTCAGTCATGTTTGGGCGTATAGTATAGAATGTTGATTTATTTAAATTTGCAAATGAAAATCAGCAGTTCAATCAGAAGCAGAGAAAGAGAAGAAAGAAAATGTAACTGGTCTCTGAAGTCTAGATAAGAAGTTCCCAAAGAAATAAGATGAAACACATTTTGTTGTATTTTTTCTTTATGTGTGAAATATGAAAGCAAATTATATCTATATATATTTAGTCAGTTTACTTCTTGATGTCTATTTTTAGATACTATTGCAGAAATAGATTATCATGGAAATGAGTGTTTTGAAATGGCCATTAGAATGAGACATGCTTCTGTTTTTTATGCTTCTCAATTTTGTTATGAGAACAGATTGTTTACATAAGATTCCATAGCAAGAGAAGGAATTGACAGTGATATGGTCAGATACAGTTAAATAAAATAAAAATGAAAACCCAGTGTTTTGCATAACCAGAGTAATGTGAATCTCCAGATCTGAAAGGATGCCTGTTACGTGAGGTTGATGTTCATTTTATTTAAAACTTTATTTGTTACCATGTACTCTGAGTAGAGTATAGCACTAGATAAAGTCCTTAGATACCATCTTTGTTGTCATGATCTTGGGGACTTTTTTTTTTACATCTCCGAGTTTAAAATAAGCATTTGATTTCTTTCTATTGTTCAACTCTAGAAACTTAAGGGAACATTGGACAGTATTTTGTGTATCTGTGTATTGTGAGTGTGCAAACAGTTTTAGTACCATTAATTATTGTTAATTTTGTTTAAGCAGTTGTGTAGGTGAGAAATGGTATCTCCTGTAAATTTTCCACTTTTTTAAATTTAAATTTATTTGTAGTGGGTTGTGTGGGTGGAGGTCAGAGAACAAGTTACAGGAGTCAGTTCTCTACTTGCACCATGTGGGTCCTGGGGATTGAACGCAGATCATCAGGCTTGGCAGCAAGCATCATTATGCCCTGAGCCATCTCACTGGGCCACATCCTGTGATTTCAATATGCATTTTCTTGATGTTTGATGTAACACATATTTGCTTGTGCTAATGTTTCACTGTGTACATATCTTCTCTGAAATGTCTTTCCCACACTCCCATATATATTTTCATTATCTAGACCATTTTATAATTGGTCTCAAAATGTTATTTGTATATTTTTATACTAGTTAGAATTTTGATGAGAAATGTGTTTTTGGCTCATTTTATGTTCCTTAAATTATTTGTAGCAGAATAAATGTTTTAAATTTTTTATGATATAGATTAATAATTTTCTCTTTTAGGAATGATATATTTGGCATAGTATTTATGAAATCCTCACCTATGCAAGGATCACAAAGACTTTTCTGTATTTTTCCAAATATTTTAGGTTTTGTAGTTGGATATTTGGTTCATTTTTATGGTTTTATTTTGAGATAGGGTTTCTCTGTGTAGCTTTGGAGCCTGTCCTGGTACTCGCTCTATAGATCAAGCTGGCCTGAAACTCACAGAGATCCGTTTGCCTTTGCCTCCTGAGTGCTGGTATTAAAGACATGTGCCACTACCTGGCTGGTTCGTTTTCAATAAACACGCATTTTAAAAATTTACCTGATGGTTTTAGAGACTTATTTTTGACATAGTGAGTAATATAGCCTTTACTTTATTAAATAAATGTAGTTTCAATGCCATAAGATAATTTTAGTTTGAAAAAGATAATTTTGATGAATCAACAGTATCAAAATCCTCAAAGTTATAAGTATTTTTTGTGTTTTTTTTGACAGGTAGCAACATATGACTTTAGCTTTCCTGTCCATATTAATTCCTTTAAGGCTTCAGAACTGTACTGCGAATATTCATCAAAGAAAAAGATTTTGATGCCAAGAGTGTCACCACTTATTCCACCGTGTTTTGTTCAAGCTACTGGTATGTCATATGAAAGTCAATTGATGTGTATCGGTCAAAGATTTACACTTAACATCTAAAGTAAAGAAAAATCAGAGTATCATTTTCAGTTTTCAAAATATGGAGTATTAGAAAATAAACTCACCACTCAATTTCTTTTTTTATTAATTAATCTTAGTCATTTATTTTATATCCCCACCACTGTTTCCCCCTCCTCCTCTCCTCCAGTTCCTCAACCTCCTGCCCCCTCACCCACACTCCTCTGTTTCTGAGAGGGGCAGGCCTCTCATGGGTGACAACAAAGCATGGCATACCAAATTGAGGTAGGATTTAACTCCTCCTCTTGTATTAAGGCTGGGCAAGGCTACCAACCCAGTATGAGGATTTGGTTCCTGGAAGCCAGCCAAAGCATTAGGGACAGGCCCTGTTTCCACCACTAGGAGTCTCACAAGTAGACCATGCTACACAACTGTCACATACATGTAGAGGGCCTAGGATGGTCCAATATAGGCTTCCTAGCTGTCAATCCAGAGTCTGTGAGCTCCTATGAGCCCAGGTAAGTTGTTTCTCTGGGTTCCCTTGTGATGATCTTGACCTACACTGGCTAGTACAATCCTTCCTCCCTCTCTTCAACAGGATTCCCGAGCTCAGCCAAGTGCTTGGCTGTGGATGTCTGCATCTGTTTCCATTAGTCACTGGATGAAGGCTCTCTGATGACAATTGGGGTAGTTACCAATCTGATTACAGACAATGTTCAGTGTACCTGGATGTATATTGAGGTCTCTGATCCACTTGGACTTGAGTTTTGTGCATGGTGATAGATATGGATCTATGTGAATTCTACATTTTTCAGCATTCAGTTATGCTAGTACCATTTGTTGAATATGCTTTCATTTTTTTCCATTGTAAAATTTTGGCTTCTTCATCAAAAATCAGTTTTACACAGGTGTGTGGATTTAAGTCAGGGTCCTTGATTTGATTCTATTAATCCACCTGTCTATTTTTATGTTGGTGTTTATGTCAATACCATGCTGTTTTTATTACTATAGCTCTATAATAGAGCTTGAAGTCAGGGACAGTGATGCCTCTGGACGTTCCTTTATTGTACAAGATTATTTAAGTTATTCTGGGGGTTTTGTTTTTCCATATGAAGATGTGTATTGTTCTTTCAAGGTTTGTAAAGAATTGTGTTGGAATTTTGATTGGGATTGCATTGAATCTGTAGATTGCTTTTGGTAAGATTGACATTTTTATTATCTTAGTCCTACTGATCCATGAGCATGGGAGATCTTTCCATCTTCTGATATTATGTTTGTCCTTTTATATTTCAATATTGAGTTTATTTTATGATTTTTAACATTTCATGGTTACTGTCTTGTTTTTCATGTAATTCATTGCCAATACATTTTATAAAATGAAAGTTTGTAAATATGGAAACCAACATATCTTAGAATTGTTTGAAATGGAATTTTACTTTTTGACTAGGAGTATAAACCAGAAACATTATTTTTTCGTTATTTCATTTTGGAAAAATATACTACTAAATAGTGTCTACATTCTGTTTATTAATATTTTATCAATATCTTTAATTTTCTTTTAAAGTATTGCGAGCACCATTGAAATTATCCAGTACTGAATTTGTCTTCAAAATCCCATTATATGAACTTCAGCATAGTAAGGAGATCACAAGAATTCAGGTATATAGATAATTAATACACTTCATAATTCATAATTATTTTTTAGTTTTCACTTACTGAATGGATTATTTGAAAGAGTGACCTGTTGCCTATTATTATCATTTTCAGAAATACTTTTTTGTGTGTATGATATGTGTCAGTACCATGTGCTTGAATGTATGAGTTTATAGCTGCTTAAGCTTAGCAAGTTGGCCCTTGGTCTTTTGGGGATTTTCCTGTCGTACTTCCCATCTCACTGTAGGAACACCAGATTATAGATAAGCATGATGGCATCTGGCCATTTGTTAGGTTCTGGACATTTCAAGTCATATTACCTTGCTTGCTATACAAGCATTTTACCCTTTGAACCATCTTCTGAGCTCCCCTAAAAATAACTTCTTAAATTTTATTTCTGTATCTATCTGTTCACGATGTGTCTATGTGAGCATGCATGTCGTGGCATGTGTGTGGGGTCAGAGGATAACTTTGTAGAATTGGTTCTCTTTTCCCTTACTGAATTCTGGGGATTGAATTAGGTCACTAGACTTTACCGACTCAGCCTCCTCATTGGTACTCAGAAATTTTTTTTTAATTCAAGCATACATATAATGACTTACCTTAACTACATACATAGATTATATCATTTGAATTATTGTCAAATATATTCCATATATATATGAAAATGTGACAAGAAGCAGTTTTAAATAGTGAAAAGTGCTGTTATATAATAAAGTAACTTATACATCAGTCTATTTTTTTTCTTACTGTGCATCACTGCATCTCCCAATTAGAACTATATCTAGAAGAAAAAAGAAATGTATAAGAAGGAACATCATATATATCTCTTTGGAAGTTGTATTCCCCTGACCTTTTTTGTCTAGTGTATTATTATTCCTACAATCAGTTTTGTTGAATATCTTTATCACAGTAATAAAGTACATAAGGAAAAATACTTAACATTGCATTGATAAAAATAGAATGTATGTTCGAGGCCAGCCTGGGCTACACAGTGAGTTCCAGGAAAGGCGCAAAGCTACACAGAGAAACCCTGTCTCGAAAAACCAAAAAAAAAAAAAAAAAGAATGTATGAAATTAAGAGATGTGGATTAATAAAATACCTCTGCTGAAATTAAAATGGATATTTTAGATGAAGAATATAAAAATACAGTAAAATTTCTTTTAATAAACCCCATGTGTATGCAAATCTCATGTGGAACTGAGAAAATAACTTTAGTGACATGAAATGTACTGTAGATTTGAAAATGGGAGATTATTTTACATTATTGAACTTTCATTCAGTTGTTTTGATATATGTGACCAGTGGACAAAGAATCTGAATCACTAGTTATTTTTTGGTTATAATGAAGGTATTGGCAAGAGCCATAGTCCTTTCTGAAACTTTAGAGGAAAGCTTCTAGCGTTGCCTTCTTCAGCATTTCGAGGACGGTCACATTTCTGTCCTGTGGGTCTAGTGGGGAAATGTTCCAGCGGGAACATTTGACATCACATGAGGAGCATATGTAGCGTCACAGTGACTCATTGGAACTGCTGGCTTTATGATGGTTCTCCAGTTTCTTTGTTCTCCGCTGTACTTCGGCAGTGATGTGATCATCTTCAAAGGGTTAGGGAATTTAAAGAACACATTCACATATGTAGTTTAGATTTTGTTTCTGTAAGAAAGAGTATTCTCTCTGTTTTAGTGTGTCAGTATGAACTAACATAAATTTTCTTAGTATTTTTGCTGTAAATTATGAATAGAATTATTTAAGAGCCCTTTTAGGTTGCCTATTTGCATTTTAATATCACCATAATCAAATACTCAGATCTTGTTTCTAACAACTAAATTTTATAATGCATTTATTAAATTTTAAAAATTTCTTCTTTTGTATATATATGAACAGGATCTTGTCTTACATAATATTTCAAAAAAAACTGTTCAGTGGTCTTTGGATATTGGCAAAAGTGTCAAACTTTTCAAAAGCGGCATATTCAAATTTACTGCACTGATTGGAAGTCTGAAACCAGAGGAAACGTATACTATTTCAATACATTTCTGTCCAAGTAAGTATTTTTCTATTTTTTAAAAATATTTTTCAATTTTTATTTTATGAGTATTAGTGTTTTGCCTGCATATATGTGTGTATAATATTCCTTGTGTATGCCTGGGGCCTGCTGATGCCAGGAACAGGTAGTAGATCCTCAGGAACTAGAGGTACAGATAATTGTGAGCTGCCATGTAGGTGCTGGGAATAGAACCTGGGTCCTAACTGCTGAGCCATCTCTCCAGTGGCCCTGGCAGCCATTCTTAATCTTCCAAGCTGGGAGCATTTCACTGAGAAAACTCCTTTCTCAGTAGTCCCTAAAGATCCTTAGTTTGTGATATCATCTTCATGTTCTGTATACCAAAAGGTATTAGAAGCTTTTATTAAAGCATTGGAAACAGCTGAAAAAAAGTCCTGTTGCACTACTTCATGATGTATTATTTATTTTACGTATTATGTATTTCCCTCATGTAGTAAACAATTCTTCCCAAGTGTACAATTATTTCTCCCACATGTAGTATACATTAAAAAGATTTACTCCATCTCTAGACAAGGTATACTTGAAGACAGACTGTTTTTTTGTATTTTTTTTAAATAATAGTGATTCATTTAGTCTTTAATTCTTCATCAAGCTGCATTGTTCCTGGGTTAACTACTTTGCTTCACTTAGCTTTAATATCATAGTACATTTTAATAGTAATGCTTACAATATATACATTTTGAATGTAAACTAATCTATAGCACCTTTTTTTTATAGGGGAGCCCATAACCTACCTAGCTGATGTTGCTATACGTTTAAATGATAATTTATTTGACTATAGAATATTAAGTCTGGTTGGAGAGATACAATCACCAAAGATACTTTTTGATCCACCATTTATATGTTTTACTCCTGTTCCTTTGGAGATCACAGCTGGGGTGGATATAAGAATTTTGCCACAGAACTATTTCAGGTAAATTCTTAATATGGATTTTCTACATCTTCTTTATGTGCAATTTTGTTTGTATCTATGTTATGTGAAAATTACATCCCATGCCTGACTTCTTGCTATAGTTTGGAAGAGCAATTAAAGCATTTCATTATACACTGACATTTTAAAAAATACAAAATAGCCATAGTAGTGATTTATTTTCTTGATATTTTAAAAAATTCTGTCTTTGTGGAATAGGAAATAAGCTTAAAATTCAGTGTTAAAGAAATTAAAACAAATTTTGTGACTTAAAACTTTCATTTGATATTTCAAACATTAATTTATTGTCTTTGATTTTATATGGGTCTAGATTGGTTTAGCTGAATCTTTTGTTCAGTATCTGAACACCAGAAAAATATATATTAGCTGTAGAATCAAATTCTTGTGTTTCTTAATTCTCCTCCAGTGACGTAGGTTGTTGTCAGAAATAATTTCCATGTAATTATAAAACTAAGACAGTAGTTATTGACTGGGGACACAATAGGTCTCAGTATTTATCTTCAGGTACAAGACCTGTGCTCATATGTGTACTATGTGATCCAAAATATATTAGCTATCAATTTTTCCTATTACCTCCAAGTCTGTTTATTACCAGAGAACACAATCTATAGGATAAAAGCTCAGAAATACTTTGAGACTTGGACTGTAAGCAGAAAGCAATGTACTGCTAATTTTTATGTATACTCAAAGGGTTAAGGAGAAGGAAATGTATATTCTTTCATTGTAAGATAATGGTGTTTTATACATGTTAAATTAATAAAGCTCATTAAATGTGTTTTTTAAATGCCTTTTTCTGGACCCATAAATACTTCAGGTATGTAATGAGATAGTTAACTGTGTGGAAGGGATAGTCAAAATTTTCCTTTTAATTCACTTTAGGATTCATGTATTTTAATTGCAAATATGATTTAGAATTTAAATAGCTTACAAGTGATTGTAACTCATAGTTATTTGATAATTTTTATATCTTGTGAGTATTTTTATTTCTTAAAGTTTATTGTATTTGCAATTAATATTACATCTCACCTTGATTTTGGTTGTGATCACTGTGTGTCCCCAGGTGGTCCTGAACTCAGAGACCAGCCTACTCATCAGTCAGACAGAGGGCACCACATGCCCAGCCATTATTTTTATTCCTAGTACCCCTTGCGTTGGCTGTAGTGTGCAGTGAGCTATCAACATTGTTCTATACATTATATGATAATATGTACAGGTTTCCACCATGAGTGAGGCAGGTGAGTCATGGGCATGTGCACTCAATGCTTTCTACAATATTTGTACCATTTAAAACGCCCACCCAAAGTAAAAGAGCTCTATCTCCTATTTTCATCTCCGTGTGTCAATCATTCAGTTATTAAAATAGGTACTGTAACGGTGGATTTTTAAGCTTTACTTCAAATAGTTTTGTTTTAGTTGTTTGGAGAATAATATGTTTAACATTGTCTATTGAATTGATCCTTTTGTTATTACTAAAATGAACCAGATTATTTTTGATTACTAGAAAGGTCTAGTAAATCTTTCTTTGTATCTTTACATTGATGTTTTGTGTGTGTTCCTTGTCAGTAATATAACACACACATACACATCTGCACAAACACACACATTTATAAAACATATATATGTGTGTGTGTATCACATATGTGATATACACACACATACATACATACACACACGCATGTACATATGTGTGCAGGTGCCTTCAGAAACCAGAATGGTGTGTAAGATGCCCTGGAGCAGGCATTGCAGATTGTAAGCCACCTGATACGGGTTTTGAGAAATTAGCTCTGGTCTTCAAGAGCATCTATTGCTTTTAACTGCTGAGCCATCTCTACAACTCCCCCCACCATATCCGTTGTTTGAGTCCAGTAATGTTTGGGAGAATGAGAAAATGGAGGATGGAGGAAAATATTCATCACAGCTTTCAATGTGTAGCAGAGTATGTATGGTAATGCTCTAGTAGTACATCCTCAGTTTCATCCTGAGGGTGGGTCTTGACTGTCTCAGTGATATAGCCTAGAAATACAATCGTGCTTGTGTATTGTAAGCTATGCTTAACATTATTCATAGTAATGTTTTTCAATAAAGCAAAATGTGGAAATTATACAAGCTTCTTGTGACAGGTGAAGGCATAAATGACTAGTTATTTATTTGGACATGAGTATTATGGTTATAAATAAACTTCAGCTAGTAAGACAGTAGTATTTGGAATATCAGAAACAAAATATTGTGTTTTTTTAAGTCTAGGAAGACTGTATACATGGACTATCCTACCAAAAATGATATACTAACACTGTTGGTGAAATATCCAAATTGAGGAAGGCAATGCCTTATTTAATTCCTGTGTTTGATAAGGAAGTTATCATGGATGATGCCACAGGGCTTGCACTATGTGTTATTCAGCTTGGGAAGACCTTAGTCCTTGAAGAATTAGCATACCTGGGCAATTTGAAGTTTTGTCCAGATTACATTTTATAAGCAGACATTAACTTCTGTTAGTTTATAGATAAAGTAAATTGGAATTTATTTTGCTACAAAGTATTCCTATTAGGAAACTGTCTTAATAGAAGAATTAATCTTTTAACTTTTCAACTCTTTAATTAATGTATGGTGATAGCAGTATAAAAACTGCTTGAATTCAAATGATGTCATGATGATTCTGTGAAAGGATTTGAAGAGATGGTGACACTTAGAGTCCTTGCTATGTACATATAGTGAAATTAGCAGCATAAATGACACATTCAGTGACAGTCAGTTCTAACCAAATTGTTTTCTACTGGACTTATGAGTTAATTTTACATATTTTTTTATTAGGTGAGTGATGTTCACACTGATTAAAATAATAAGAGAATATTATTCCCATTTAATAACACTTATTTGCTATATGTTTTCATATGTATAATAAAATAAAAGAAGCTAATGTTTCAAAATTTATCGGCAACAGTACTATAAGTAGCATATCAGTTTTAAAGTGATACTATATATATTTTGATTAGTTAGATAAATTTTATATACGAAATAAACATTTATCATACTAAATGCCTTTTAAAAGTTTTTAAAATAAACATTTAGCATTCTAAATGTTAAAATAATGTAATGATTAAAATTAATTTGTGGCATTTGTCTGGAGATGCTTATTAGTATCCACATCTTTAAATTTCTTCATGTATATAATCTATCAATATTATTTAATGTACATATATATTAACTTTATAAATATAACTGATCATTTTGGATAAATCTTCATTAGAATATGTTTGAGAGAAATAATTTTATGTAATGGTTATATTTAAAAACATTACCATTAGTCAGATGTTTTACCTCTCTTAATCTTTACAGAACAAAGGGAATAGACAAGGAGAGATGATACAAATATATGTTTAAATATTTCACATACTATTGCATTTAGTTGCTTTTGGAGAAAATAAATACACATTCAATTCAAATTAATTGGTGATATTTTGAGGAAAATATATTTCAATTTTATATTTTAAACAGTAATTCAACTCTACAGTTCAAGATTCCCACTGCAAAACTTCTTGACGATGATGAGATTCAACCACTTACTGTGACATTTCCAAAAGGAAGAGTTATCACAGGCTCTAGTACTGGAATTAATGATGAGCTACCATGTCATCTTAGTTTCAGTTCGACTAAACCTGTTTCATTTTTTGCCAATCTTCTCTTTTGTGATGACAGAAATAACTGGTAAGATATTTAAATGTGGATGCTTTTGTACTTGACATTGAAGGATACTAGTTTTATATTCTATACTTCTGTAAACTGGGAAAAGGAATGGCATCTACTACAGTGATTTTGGACATAAAATTTTTAATGTTCCAAATACAAATTTGCTTTAATGAAAAATAGCAAAATTGTGAATTATATGCATTATTATGCATATACTGCATTATATGAATTATGTGCATTATAACTGTTATAACTTAGTTAACTTGATTTCTCAGACTCATTTTTTCATATGTAAAGAGAAAGGTGATGTGAGCAAATGTTTTACAACCAGTAAAGTAGAGCATGAAGTGTGGAGGTACAACCAGATTCTTTTTGATAGTTTTGGTGGCTTGGCTTGGTGGATTGTAGTACAACAGAGCCCAGAAGAAAGCTTGAAGGACAACAGTGGCATGGTACAGGTATTTTTGTTATACACAGACATTTATTGAGAGCAGTTATGTCGTATATATATGACAAAGTAGAAGAAAAGTATAAGAAGATAATTTTATTTCTTTCCTACTGTATTTTTGCATCTATTTCATCTCTTTCTCTTTTTCTATTTATTTATTTATTTATTTATTTATTTATTTTTGGTTTTTCGAGACAGGGTTTCTCTGTGTAGCTTTGCGCCTTTCCTGGAGCTCACTTGGTAGCCCAGGCTGGCCTCGAACTCACAGAGATCCACCTGGCTCTGCCTCCCGAGTGCTGGGATTAAAGGCATGCGCCACCAACGCCCGGCCCCCTCTTTTTCTATTTATTTCCAACACCTTCTTTCTCAAACACATACATACAAATATACAAAATACACACACATACACACATAAAGACAATTTTATTTAGTATATAGTAGATATATTCATTAGAGCCTACCCAGTGAGAAGGATGGGAGCTGGGGGGCTGTCTCTCTTTTTTTAATTTTTTAATTTATTTTATTTTATTTTACAATATAATTCAACTTTACATATTAGCCATAGATTCCCCCTTTCTCCCTCCTCCCGCCCCGCCCCCCTCCCCCCGACCCACCCCCCATTTCCATCTCCTCCAGGGCAAAGACTCCCCCGAGGATTGAGATCAACCTGGTGGACTCAGCCCAGGCAGGTCCTGGCTCTCTTGATAAAGCACCCCTCTCTGCATCAGTAATTCTAGGACTGAGGAAGTGACCTCTAGGTTCAGAGAGAGATCGTGTCTCACAAAAGAAGTAGAAATTGATTGAGAAAAAAAAATGTAGGTTTCTACCTTTCATATATATCACACTGTGCATGCACTTGCATGCATATATACACACAAACACTCTCTCTCTCTCTCTCTCTCTCTCTCTCTCTCTCTCTCTCTCATACACACATGGACAGGGTTGTTTTTAATAGATGTATTATTAGTATGCCCAGATGCAAATTATTTACATTATGGCTTAAATAATTGACTGTTATGTTTTGATGAAAGAGTCTGTGTGACAAATTCAATCAATACCTATGTATTGATGATTCTTACTTAAAGCTAATATAAATGAGTACTTATAAAATACTATATAAGTTTAATAGTTTAATAGTGTTGGCAAAAGACATCAAAGAAGTATATTGCATAAAAAACTAGCATCAAAGCAGCAAGTTCCCTTCTTTACTGAAATTATAAAGCTGAGATGATATAGTGCTATAAAGATACCTTCTCAGGATAGTTCTCAGGTTGCGGATATAGCTCAGTGGAGCAGTGATGTCTTACATGTATAAGGACTTAAACTCAGATTCTAATAGTGGGCTGGAAGAGGAAAGAGGATGAGAAAAAGAAAGGCAAATTCTTCTAACAAGATGAGCTTAGAAAAAAGTAAATAAAGAATACTTAAAGAGGATCAGGTTAGGAAGACAGCCAGGGAAATTTATTCTCTGGTCATGGAATGACTGGTGTAGAATCATCAAAAGCATGTGTTTCTCAAGTGAAATAAGCATGATTGTGGAATATAGGAGAAAGGTTTGCAGCAGTCACAGTGACAACAGCACAGTCTAGGGACTTTGTGACAAATGTAAGGATTTGTCCCCCATGAATGAAATGAGAAATTGTGTGATTTGAGTATTCGATACAATGTAATAGCTATTGCTTTTGAAAACTGAAACAGAAATTAAAAAAGTGTGCTTCCAGCATATCTTATTCTCTTTATTCATGAAAATGATTCTTGCCTATCAAGTAGCTTTTTGAGTATTCTACTATGGGCCCATTTAATCTTTACTGATTGACAACTATTTTTCTGATTTTTTTCTGGCACTGATATGACAACCCAAAATATCTATTATATTAAAGAAATGTTATTTTACATTCAGAGAATATTATAGTTTTAGTGGTTTCAGTAATAGTGTCCTTGCACATTTTTGATTGCCTGATGTTGGGAAACATCAGTGTTCCTTAGCAGCCACAATCTCATTGAAATGTCTGCTCTATGAATTGTTTTGCACACAAATTCTGAGTGTTTTATTCATTCATCAGTTCAAAAACTAATAAAAGTTTGTATTTTTCTTTATCAATTGCAATATACATTGTTGATTTAGCATTATGGCTGCTAAAAGACTGGGTGTGTACGAGGACTTTAGCCTGTAATTTATCATAGCAGAAAATCATTGTTGTCTAGATCTGTTGCCTATCATGACTTAGGAAGTTGTGTTAGACATAATGCTTGTATTTGCTCACCATTCTTGGGGAGCAGAAAACATTAGGAAGAATGCTATGTTCTGGTATAATCACTTGTTCCTTATTACTTACTCAAGTCTGTGCAAACCTGCTTGTAATTACACCTTAATTCTATTTCGTTGATAGATCTATTAAAATAAATTACAGGATTATGTAAATTCTCTGTCAGCAATATTTTTATATATTTGACATAGAACACCACTGAATTATAATAAACTGCAAACATAAAATGTTAAGTGATTTTAATTCATTCATCATTCACTTGAAGCAGCAAAATATTGTTATAGAAAACTTCCATGTAAATTGGCAGGACCCCCAAAACTTACAAGGTGATGCTTACCATCCCTTTACAGATTATTAAAATGATCTTTTTTAAACAACAGGTAGCAGAATAAACATATTCACAGATGTGATTTCTCCACTCTCCTTTTACTTTTCAGTACACCTACACTGTTTGGAGCCAGTGAAAGATGGCTGACATGCCAATATCATGTTTAGCAGATTTCCATTTAAAGGAAACTTTACTGTCCCACTCAATTTATCTTTTAACCTGCCTGATTTCTTGTCTTCACTGGACTCTGCGAAGAAGGTTGCACATGCAGATGACTAGCACCTGGGGACCTCCTACTACAGCCACCTATGTCCCTTTCATATTCCTAGTACATTGCCTGGATGTGTAGCCTCTGAACCATTTTTATTATGGATTGATTAATCAAGAAATTTCCTCAGTAGAACTACAGAATTTGATTACATTCTGTGCTTAAAAGCAAAAGGAATGTACAGTCATTCCAAAAATTCAATCAATGCTGACTTTTAAGAAAATACCATTAATAGTTGATTTCTTTCCCTTCTAAACCCATAGACATCATGTATTAAAAATGTGATATGTGCCAGGACTTTAATTCCAGTACTCGGGAGGCAGAGGCAGGGAGATCTCTGTGACAAGGCCAGCTTGGTCTAGTTCCAAGACAGCCAGGGGTACACAAAGAAACCAGATGTCAAAAAAAAATAGAGAAATGTGATATGCTTCCATATATTACTTTTAATTGTGCAAATAAATGGGGTCATACTTATACACAAGCATAGGGTTACATATATGTGTGAATTATTTTTAGGATAATGTAGCATGTATATTGTGATATTTCCTCATATATTTTGTACAATAAAATAGAGTGGGAAGGCATTTTGGGATTTGTTGAACAGCTCTGTCACATTTATTGAATAAATCCAGGCTTTGTAACTTTATTACTGATTAAGATAATGCTGCCTGCTCTAAAAAGTGTTGTATCTCACAACATTGTAGGTGATCTCTACTGTAATAAGTGTACACTAGAATTCTTAAAATTCTCTTGTCCCAGTGCTCAGCCTAAATAATACAGAAGTACTATCTATGGTAGGCGTCCAATATTTGAGCAAATATATTATTGAACATGTGTATAAATAAGATTACATGTGATAGACTTTACTAGTAGTGATTGAATTTAAAAGCATTTTGAGTAGATTTGGTTACGTCACTTTAGAGACTTTAATCAAGGATATTTGCTTCTGTAATAAATTCTTCTGGAGCAAATACAGTTGTCATTTTTTCCCATTTATCAAAAGTAGATATTTGAATACTGAATAACACATAAACTTGTAATGGTAATGTTGAATGTAGTAGCTTTCACAGTAAAATGCACCTTTTGAAGGACCGGTCCACCATCTCCCTCTCTCTCTCTCCTCTTTCTCTCTCCCTCTCTTTTCTCATGTTTTCTCCTCTCTCCACTTTCTCTCTACCCCATCTCTTCTTACCTCTACCCTCTCCTCCTTCTTCTCCCCTCCTGACTCTCTCTTCCCTCTCTTTCTCCCTCCCTCCCCCACTCTCACTCCACTGCTTCATGTTGCTGCACTGGGTACTCAGGTTAGCTGGCTATCTTTCAGCCTGTCATGTCTTTTCCTCCCATTTTGCTTTTGCTGAGATTACAGATCTCATCACATGAGCTTTTTTTTTAACCCTGGGCTTCAGAGTTTGAACTCAGGTTGGCATACTTGCACTGCTAGTACCTTTCTTTACTCAATTAGACATGTCCTGGGGCTCTCAATTCTTCTTTTGTACATTCCTAACTATAGACAATATGTGTTTCTTTCCTAGGTGCCTTATGGCAAAAGGTTTGGACAAAATCATCATACTAAGACTAAGTAGTTCCCACCCCTCTGTCCTTAGCTTTATGAATTTACAACATTATACTTGATATTTTTGTCAGATCATAATAGTTCCTATGCTGTTGGAAAGTCAAAAATATTGTAATTACTCAGCATTTATCTCAGAGATTGAACAAGAAGCTTCAACATTACTTTTCCTTAGATATTAACAAGTGCAGTACTAGTAATACGAAAAGCAAGTTTACTTTATATTTTAATCTATAATAATATAGATGAATAAAGTGTCTCTTTCCATGCTATAGACCCTTTCTGATTTCTATACTATATGCTTCTGTGATGAATGCAGCTAACTCCATATTTTTATTATTCCTTTTTTATCCCTTCAGACACTGATTTTTCTTTATTCCAAGTAACACCTAAAATCAAATATTATGGTCTTCAATCATCTTTTAAAATAGGAAAAAGAAAACAGTATACTTACTCAAATTTTGTTCTTGAAATGAAAATTTTTTTCTTATTCATAATGTTTCAAGTGATAGTTCTCTTTTTGTTTTTTCATGTGGTGCTTTTCTTCGGTAGCAATGACCACAAATAAGCATTTTTTTGTGTCTTAAGGAAATGTTCCCTGGGGAAAAAAACAGGCTAGAAGAATCCAAATACAGTGATTATAACATCAAATAAATACAAGATTTAAAAGTAAAATTCTGAGCCTCAATATAGTTCTCTGGTATTCTGTGGGAATGAGGTGCCACTGTACAGATTTTCCTATTCCTATTAAGGTTATTACTTATTTTCTTCAGACAGGGAGCTGGGCTATAAAGATCCCATATAATATAGGTGGGGAAATATGAACTTGATCCTAAGAACAACCTCTGAGTTCTGGATTTGAGTGCCTATAGTAGGATCTTCACTTAGGAGACAGTAAGAAATTACCAGTTAATGGTATCTCGGTGCATGAGAGCACAATGACAGAGCATCCACAGCATTTGCTCCAGTATCTTTTTCCTTCTGTAGTGATAATCATTGTTAGAACAAGAAACACGAGTTATCAATGTCGTTTCCAAGATGGGGATGATGATAAATGTTGATGACTTTAGAAAATTTAGAAAATTGATAGTGTAAGTAAATTGTGTCAATTTCAGTTCTAAAATTCAAAAATCTGTCGAATTTTATTTGTTTTGCTTTTTATTGACTCAAATTCATTATAAATAATTTTAACTTTTTATAAAGATAATTATCTTTTAGTTATATCATGTATTTTGGCATTATTCATTCTTCATAACTTCATAACCCCTTTTAATCCATCACTTTCCCTTTTTCCACTGGTCTCCATCCATTTCCCAGTTTCCTATTTTCAAATATACACACCCAAACACACATGACTTTATGTGTATATAAAAGCTACATTTCACAGATGAGGACAGACTAAGCAAATGCTGTATTGTTTGTTCAATATCTTTGCTGTTGTAAAGAGTACAGCAGTAAACATGGGTGTGGAAGTGTCTCTGGTGTGTTGATGTAGAATGCTTTGTATAGTATATGGGGGTTGTATAGCAGTGTCCTCTGCTAATTCTACTTTTTAAGAACTTCTGTACTGGTTCACATAGTAATTTAAAGCTGTGTTTTGAACTTGCACAGTTAACCATCTCTTTTCTGGAGTGTATTTTATACTGACACTTGTAAACTATTGAAGATTTAAATTTAAAGACTTTTAAAATATTCGTATTGGTTATCAAAAAGGAAAGAATAATTGATAAATAATTTGTGTTTTCAGCATAAAAGCATTTGGAATTATTATAATATTTTATCACCTTTACTACATGTGAAGTGATCATTTCATTGATAAAAATATTTTCACCTTTAGGTTTTCACTTCCAGTTACAGCAACAGCAGAAAATTGCATTCTTACTATTTATCTATATTTGGCAGTTCATCTGGACAGGCAAAAAGTTATTTTAAAGGATGGTAAGTTGTTGATGGCTGATTCCATTCTCTCTCTGTTCAGGTTCTTCTTAACTAAGTCTAATATCTAAAAACATACTGTATTTAAAATTAAAAAGGTATGTTGCATAATGGTAGAATAGTTGCCTAACATGTACAAAGAGCTAGTGTGATTGCCAGCACCTGGAAAAAGCAATTTAACACATGGTCATTAAACATTTATTGTTGCCCAGAGCTTTGTTTGTTATTGATAATAGAATCTAACAATATCTTTTATTGCATGAACTTAACAGTGTATCTGAAGATGCATAAATAATTAGAAGATTGATCCTTATGTAAGTCAAATGAAGCATTGCACATAGATGTTTGTAGTGACTTTATACAAATTATGGTATTTGTTTTAGCCTTGCCAAATAATAATGTTAAATAGGATTGTTTGATTAGAGAGCAACATTGCAAATGCATAGTAGTGTGATAGGAGGGGCAGAAGTCTTACTGTGCAGTGTCAAGTCCCTAAAATTTACTTCTAAGTTAGCCTTTTTCTATTTTAATCAGGTACATTATCCACTTGCCTCTTTAAATGTTAGTGAAACTTATAAAATATACTTGGTCCCATTCTGTCTCTTCAGAGAGTAGAATCTTTGTGAATTCTCAAAAAAACCCAAAACAAACAAATAGACCATCATACCATAACACTACATTGAAGTTCCAAATATTAAGCATGTTATCAGAATCTATAATTTAATTTCTCTGTTTATGCTAATCACATGACCAGAAGCTAGTATTTTCTGGCTTAAATTTTTCCTTTACCTCCTACTACTCAGGGGCTATACTATACTACGTAACCTTTGGTACACTTTCCAGACAAATTCTGTCACTCATTTATGTGCTTTAGGTGAATTTCCAGGAAGATGTCAGGAAGGAGTAAGTAGATTTTATTTTCTCAGAAAAATGCCAAAGAAAAAATGGGCAGATTCAGATTACTCATTTCATATTTATTCTTTCTAAAGTTACCAGTCAAACAAAAACAAAACACTTAGTTTTCCAGAGGTAGGAGAAAAATTCACAGAGAACAATGAGTAATAAGTACTTTTCCTCCAGCTAAGAAAAAAATTTAGAAGTCAGCAGGAAGTATAATATTTCACTACTAAACACAGCTAGGACCATCGATTCATTGTTTCTCTGTGTCTTCAAACTTTCTCGGAGATACCACATATCATATTTCTCTAGGTCTGCTTCATTCCCTCTAAATGTTCCCTCAAACATATTTAATGAAATCATTTTCCTCTGTCTGTACTTTTTAATTCTGTGTGTAAATCAGGTCTATTTTCTTATAGTTCATATGCTATATCTCCAACCTCTAATTAGAGAATCAGAAATTCAGAATCCAAGTCCCTTGATGGATTTCCTAAGGCACAACCAAAATTACAGGACTGAAATAAAACTCACCCTCTGAATGATTCACATTCTTCTACATACCCCATCTATACAGATGTATCTAAATTCTATCTGATGTCCAATCCAGAAACCTGATTACATCTTCTCTCTCACACTGCACATTCAACCTGTCCCTTTATATTATTTTACCCCTAAATGTCTTTCAGATCCTTTTACTTCTTTCTCAACTTCTGCTGCGTACATTCATGACCATGTTTTCATGAAGTCAAGGCACAGTTATAAAGTATACTCTGCCTCTTGCAATACCCTTCCCATTCAGAAACCATGCTTCATACTCTGATAACAATGTTATCTATAAATTGATACTTCCTCTTTAATTTCCATGCATACAAATTTTCCATAATGGCATAGGGAAATAGC
This sequence comes from Peromyscus melanophrys, assembly GCA_902168415.1. Lineage (NCBI taxonomy): Eukaryota > Metazoa > Chordata > Mammalia > Rodentia > Cricetidae > Peromyscus > Peromyscus melanophrys. Next base: position 29,312 of record CABHPR010131296.1, read on the forward strand.
TTAGCAGTTAAGAGCATGTCCTGCTCTTCCAGAGGACCCAAGTTCTGTTCTCTGCACCTACTTTGGTGGCTCACAACTTAATATAACTATAGCTCTAGTGGTTCCGATGTTGTCTTCTGCCCTCTCCAGGCACCCATACACAGATGCCCACACACACACCCCCTCACACACACAAAGAAATATTTCCATAGTTTGAGTGGTTTATACTCATAATCCCAGGACTAGGAGGCTGAGGTAATAATAAACTTCTGTGAGTTCTTCTATTCTCTATATTTTTTGATAATCTTTTGATGATTAGAAAAATTGTCTCCATTAGACACTATGTAGCTACATACAAAGGACAAGTCTTGTCTTTATGTGCATGAGATTTTCATTCATCAGGTGTACTCTCATCTCTGTCTCTGTACCATTCCCCTGCAATATTCCATACTTCATTTTGACTTATCAGGCTTTGCATCTGCATTCTTTTGTGATATTTATAAAGACATTTGAGAATGTGACTAATTTTTCTTTTTGTTCTTCTGTTCAGAAGGTCTCACATATTATATGATAGATTTAAAAAAAGGTATTTAGCCGGGCGGTGGTGGCGCACTCCTTTAATCCCAGCACTCGGGAGGCAGAGCCAGGCGGATCTCTGTGAGTTTGAGGCCAGCCTGGGCTACAGAGTGAGCTCCAGGGCAGGCACCAAAACTACACAGAGAAACCCTGTCTCGAAAAACCAAAACAAACAAACAAAAAAGGTATTTATCCTGTATTACCTATATTATATAATGGGTCTTTTGAATAATAAAACTCCAAGAAAGCATCATCATCTGTATATTACTATTACAAATGTGTTATATATCAAGTAGTATAGTCTACTCATCACAAAATCAAGTTTTTAAAAAAGAATTATTTATTTATTTAGCTAGTTCTATGTCCCTTTTACATCATGTATCTTGATCCCATTCATTTCCCCTTCCCTTTGCATCTGCCCTCTGCCCATGCACCCCCCCCCCACATCAAACAAAATTTAGGAGAAAAAAGAAATAAATAAAAAGGGAAAAAATTAAAATTCTCATCATGGAAGCTGCAGTGTGACACAGTAAGTCACACTGTAGACACCTTTGTTCATAATCTTCACTTGGAAGTGTTCATTGCAGAATCATTGGTTTGGTTTGAGGCCTCTGGTTTCTACAACACTTGATGCTGGGTCCTTACTAGGACTCTTCCTGTTGTTGCTCTGTGTTGTGGAGATCCTGCAGCGTAGGGTCTGAGGGTCAGCTTCCTTCACATGCTTCAGCAGGTCATAGATGGGGTGGATGTTGGGGTAGGCCAAGTCATAACCCAGGTTCTGGGCTTGGGCAGTTGTAGGGTTGGTCCGCCAGATGAGAAATGCGTACATCTCTCCCATGTTTATAACATTGGGGCTGGCTTACTCACACCTGCGCTAATAGGGTTATTGTCTTTCCCACTCTTATGACCACAGAGCCTGCTCTCTCACCTGCCTCAGGCATTGATGTGCGGGGTGTGGGGGTGGTGTCAGTCCCTTGCCCATGCTGACATGAGACAGATGAGAAATGGGGAGAGCTCTCCCATGCTCACAACTTCGGGGATGGCTCACCCACACCTGAGCTAGCAGGGTTGGCTTTATTGTGCTTCCATGGTGAGGTGCAGAATGTTGCAGTTGGTGAGGGTCAATGATGTCTTTCCCACTCTTAGGACCACAGGGCCAGCCAGCTCTCCCATCTGGCCCAGGTGTTGATGGGCGGTGGGGAGACAAAATTGAGTTTTAAAGAAATTTGTAGGATAGTCAAATTGGCATGATGTAGTGTTGCGTACAGGGGGCAGACAGACAGACAGACAGGTAGGTAGATAGATCGATAGATATAGATATAGATAGGTGATAGATAGAGAATGAGAGAACAGCAGGCACAGAGAGAGACAGAGACAAATAGAACTGAGACCCTAAGAATCCCCTGAGACCTATTGGGTACAACTTCTGTGACAAATTATGAATAGTTTTGCTCTAAAAAATTTTGGAAGAAACTTGGTATATAACAGCTTATTGATATTTGATATTGCTTTTAAAGTAATCCTCACAAACAGTGACCTCAGGACCTGTTGTTTCCTTTTTTTAGATAAAATGCTTTTCAGAGACTTTGTATAAGATACCCAGAATTTAGGTGCTCAAGATTAGTCCTGCTGAACATATGAGTTCAATTTTCTTTTTAACTGTACAGGTTTACGTTTGACGTGTGTGTGTGTGTGTGTGTGTGTGTGTGTGTGTGTGTATCATTTGCAATATATGTGTCTTTATAAAGTTAATTTAATACATACTGTGAGTTGAAAACTAAAGTATATAGCAGTTCTAACTGGAATAGGGATTAATATCTCTGGAATGGTATTAGCTCATAAACAAGAAGTGATTTCATTTTTGAGCATCAATAAGAGAAGGTATTTTTGTTAGTGACTCTTTTATGTTTTTTATGTAATAATTCTAATTATTTGGCGTAATAATATTTACACATTTTTATGCTAAAGTTAAGTATTGTTCATTCTCTAATAACTTTGGCTTATCTAATCCATTCAGTTTATGAAACCATACCACCAGTTATGCTATTTTAATTTGTCAAGTCATGTAATAACATAATTGATATTTAGACTTTTTCTTTTACTATTTTTTATAAATATTTTATGAAATACAAGTTAAAGAATGTGATAGTAAGTTTTGCAAATATTTCTGTGGCTAACTGTGCTCTAATTTCTCATTTATAGATAAAGCAGGAAATCTTACAAAGCCGAGAGGCAGCTTTTTGATTCCTATGATTCCACGCCGGGATTCCAAAGCACTTTCTACACATTTTGGGAAAAAGGGATCCTTTGTTTCTAAATTTAATGATGCTGATATTACACTTGGGAACCTATTTGTTGGTATGTGAAAAATGTATAATGCACTTCTCAAATCTAGTCCATGATAATAATCTTAACATCAAAACAGGTATTTCAAGCAATAACTTCATTAAAATCCCTTGAATTTGTCACAGTCTTAGTGGTTCATCTGCTCTGGGTAAGTTTTTCAGTGATTAGCAATAGAAATTCTCTGCATTTACAGTGTTCTTAATACCTCAGTAGTATCCTATACACCAACATTTGTTCCTCCTGGTTCCATTAATTAAGTAACTGAGTACAAAAACCCAAGAGTAGTTGTTTTCTTTATATTTAACTAAAATGTTAAATATTCTTTTGATCTCTTGTAACTTTTTTGTAACATAAGTACCTTCTGTATACAGGTTGTGAACTGCAGATTTAAGGCTTTAACTACGTTTTTTTAAGCTGGATCCAAAGTAACCTGTCTTAGAAAGTAGTAAGCGTAGGTAAACATGGGACTTGGATAGTATTTGAAATTAATTTCAAATGTTCTTTTCTTTAGATATGGGGCACATGCTAAAATTAATTTTCATCAACTGGGCAAATTTAACTTCATTTTTGTAATTGCATATGTAAATAATTTTGACAGAATACAACATACTAATGTATACTGTTTAAAATTTTCATAATACAAAATATTTTGTTATATTTAAATTCATAAATCAGAGAGAAAGACATTTTGAATATGTAGTTGATATTTTGTTTCTATAATTCTTTCAAATGAAGTCTAATTTTGTATAATAAGCAATGGTAAAGAAATATTAATCAATTTTTCTAATGTAAACAAAAGTAAACAATCAGGAATATTTGTGAATAAATTTCTGACAAGTATAAAACATCATTGCTTTCTATATTGAATAAATATACTTTAAACTTTTTAGTATTTGTAAATGACCATATTATTATTATTTATTTTAAAGTATAGTAGATAAACAAAAATTTATTGAAGAGTATAGAATACTTCGTTGAATGGGTTATTTGCCTATTATAATTAGAGCTAATTAGAAGAATATTCTGTGGTCAAATAATAATTTGTATAACAAATGTGGACTTTAGGGATGGAAATTACACGTGATCGTTTTGACTCGGATGAAAGTATTTCAGATAGAGCCAATGCTGGATCGCTGGAAAATGAAGAGAAGAATCAGCAGTTCTTTGCACCTGAAGAAGGATCAACAGCTTATGACTATTTTCAGAAGGTTGTTGATGCAGCTCAGACCTGGTTCAGTCTCTTTGGATGGCCTGAAGGGCCCCATTCTCTTTCTATTCCTGAGACAATAAGAAGGTGACAAATACATATTTTATAAATTCTTTGTTTTGTACTTTTCTCACGTATAGTGTGCTTATTTGGATTATTTTGATTGAAATAGACTTTATTTACTTTAAACCTATGACTCAGTAGGAGACTATGGAGACTAAGAAGATGCAATTTAAATTCTGTGATTCATATATCCCTCTTCAATGTAATAATTTTGATTTAAATTAACTTGTTAGTGAGCATTAATTCTAAAAAATATTGAGTATTCATTGTGATCTTTACATGTATATACTGTACTTTGGTCTTACTAACTTCCCCATTTTCTTTAGTACCCATCCCACTGACCTCCATCTTTTGAAATAATCTCCCTTCTGCTTTCATGTCTTCTTATAATTTAGATTCTGTTTATGATAAGAAATGTGATTCATGTTTCTAAATCTGGTTTATTTCCTTTCACATAATGATATCCTGTTGCCTGCAGTTTCTTCAAGCAACATGATTTCATCCCTCTTTTCGTCTAAATGTGTGTGTGTGTGTGTGTGTGTGTGTGTGTGTGTGTGTGTAATATTTTCCTCATTGTTTATCTGTAGATAGACACTTAGGATGATTACATAACTTGCAGTTAGCTATACTGTATAATTTGATTCCTTTGCATGTATATACTGGAGTATTATTAATTTGTATCTTAGGACACTCTTTTATGGAATAGCTTTATTGGTTTGACCTTTTAATTGTAACCCAGAGGTCTCATATATTGTTGTCATGATTATTTCTTTATTGCTATATGAAAATAACAGTTCCTCAACTTTAGCTTCAATCCTTCATATTCTGTCTTCTTCATTTTTGACTCGGTGGGTGATTTTTTTCCCTGAGTTTTTTTTATTGGTTTCCTGAGATTTTCAGTTCTATGACTTTCATTTTTTTCTCAGAATTTCTCAACCAAGATCTTTTGTTTGTGAAACACGGTATTGCTATGTATATGTAGCTCTGGGTCTCCTTATGTAAACTAGCTTGGCCTTAACTGTGGCAATTCTGCCTTTCCATACCAAGTACTGCAATTGCAGGTGTGCTCAATCATACCCTGCTACATCCAAGGCCTGGGATCCATTTCTTTTAGTCATTTATTTATTGAGTTTTCTTTGAAGTCAATCATAATTTTTAAAATGGGCTACTAAAAACACTGGAAGTTTTGAAAGTATAACTTCCCTTTTTGTATGTTTTGATGTTTCACTTTGTATAGTGCTGGGATCTGCAGCTCTTTTATTTTTATTGATCTTTTTCAGTTGTGAGTTTTCTCTTTAGAGCTCAGTCCACAGTAGAAGTCAAGCAGTTATAAGAGCAACCATTTCATACTAAAGCAGATAGAGGAATCAATTAAGGATGACTGTTTCCCCAATAATCATAGAAGATGAATTGGCAAACAATGAAGTGTATGTTATGATATTAAATTTAGTAAATTTAAAAGAACTTGCAACAATAAATTAAAGGCTTGGTAAGAAAGGGAAGAAAACAGAACCTAATCAAGGTTAAATTAAAGAAGTAAAATAGAAAGGGTGTGAGGGAATGGACAAGAAAACAACAGTAGATTTTCAAATGTCTGATCTTTGAGGAATTTGGGAGGAGGGGTGACTATAACTGATAAAAATACATATTTAATATAAAGGATCTGATTACAAAATTTAAAAATATGCAAATATAATTAAATAAATATAAAAGGAAGACTAACATGGAAACAATTATAAATAAAATATGAATAAAAGCAACATCAAAACATAGTAAGAGTTAAAGAAGAAGTAAAGATTGCAGAATACTTTTTTTCTACTTCCTTTGTTAGGGGGACTTGGTCACAGATAGTGTTTATTGTAGTTAGGTGGTATGTCTTCTCTAGCAATGCCCAGAGTCATGGAAGCAGAGAGGATACTGAGATTTATATTGCATAGGAAGAAGAGAGGAAGCTGGGCATTCCGTATGCCCATCTTAGCTTTTTCAGATCCCACCTGGCAGCACACCAGTCTATAGGTTAGAAGATGATGAGAAATACAGTAATCTATCTTCCAGACTGAGCTCAGAGCTCTCCTTCCCAACTTACAGCAAGCCATCATGTAAATGCAACAGCTCCAGAGGCCAAAAAATCAGCCAACAATTGTTTTAATACTTACACAGGAATCTGCAAGTAATTGTGTTTGCACCTTATTGCACTGAGCAAGATTTGTTATTAAACTCATTCATTGATTTCTCATTTGTATTTAGTATGTTTTTTTCTAGATTTTACCACTTAATTTTCATGTGAAAATTAATAATACATGTAGTTGTACACTGTATTATCTGGAGTCCCATGTTGTTATTGGCTGTTATTTATTTTTCATTTACCTTGTTTATGATGATACTAATTTTCTCCATAAAATATTTGTTTCCTAATAGTAATTCTAGAGTATAAGAGTGCTACTATATTTTATATTTTTGAGGAAGCTGGGAAGAATACACAGTAAGTGGTATAGCCAGGTTTGAACAATTTAACCCTTTCCTAATACAATGTAATACTTAGGCTATTGAGACCCTTTCTACCAAACTTGAAAGATGCTAATCAAAATGACCCCTTGGATAGTTTTGATTTCTCAATCTGAGCTCATGTACATCTGTGATTTAAATTGTTAATGAATAGTTATACACTTTACCATGGGATATATAACAAAATACAGAAAGCAAAGATTGGTAGACTTATTTTTTACTCCATCAAAAAACTGAGTATGTATCAAACTTGTGCAAAAGATGTAGGGAATGAACATTACTATATCTTACTTAAAGATTAGTTGTGTATATAGAAGCAGTAGAATTCTGAAATTTATATTTTAATTAAGAATCCTTGCTAGGTCAGTGTGCAGGCTACCCTATTTTAGATGTTAAGGCCCAAATATGGAGAAATTGAGTGAATTTATTTTTATACATACATGCATGATGTATACTTTAAAATTTAAAATTATCTTGGCAAGTATAGAAATTGTGTTTAGATTATAGAATGCAGGATTGTGCCCAGTGAGTTTAGGTTACTTACCATATTAACGTATATTGAATAGATGAGAGCAGGAATCAACTCTTACTCTTTTTTCAAACCCATCCCGTTTCCAATCCACTCTTTTAGCCCCACAATTGCAGTATTAGTGGTATGTGTGTAAATGAGATAGTGTAAATCTTTAGGAATATTTAAAAATTTAATTTGTGCTTGCAAATAGTAGCCACATGAATTGCAATTTAGGATTTATTGCTTTGTGTACCTTAATATTATTTGCTTTAGTTATTGACCATATTTTTGCAGGAAGAAACATTTTGAGACTGACATTCATTTACTCCTTTTTTCCATAGGGATGTCCAGAAAATACAGTTCTATTCAGCATCCTCACCACCCAAGAAATTTTCCAGACAGTATGATTTTTCCAAATATAATAAGACAATCTATGATGTGGTACTTCACTTGAGTGGAAGACTGCCACCTGGAATTAACTCAAACCAGTCCTTACCTGTGGATAACACAGAAAGGGTGATCCAGCTCCATTCGCAACATGCCTCACTTCTAGACTTTATTACGTAAGAGCTTTGATACACTAGTTTAAACATGTAATCATGGCTTAGCTGAAGTGGTCAATGGATAGACATGTGAGTGGATTTATTGAAGGAAATAATTGGTATTTTGTTCAAAAATATTTTGTTATACCTATTATAATATATATCACAGAGAAGTATACACTAGTTAACATAAGCATCCTATAACCTGAATGGATGCATAAACTGATACACTACCTTACAAACTTCATCATGTGCTCAGATCATTGGGGTGGCTTTTTAAAACAACTTGCTCACTCTTACAGAGTTTATGATGCTAATTTGTATTAATTATAAATTGCAAGATGATATGAATTGTCCTAGTCCATGGCCTATTTTGAACGCATATTGTAGACAAATTTCTAAACAGTCTTATTAAATAAGAAACACACAGCCAAATACAGAGGTGCAAGCCGTACAGATCAGAGCAATAACCGCCAACTAACCTTAGCTCACCACACTGCCATAGCTTCCCAAGAGAACCTCTTCCTGTCTAACCTGTGCCCTTGTTGCCTTCCTGTTCTGCCTTCTCATTGGCTCTAAGCCCAGCCACATCACTTCCTTGTCACTGCCTGTCTATACAGACCTCAAGGTCTCTATGGTTGGTACTGGGATTAAAGACGTGTGTCACCAGGCTTGGCTGTGTCCTTGAACCCACAGAGACTCTGCCTGCCATGTGATCAGATTAAGGACATGTGCTACCACCACCTGACTTCTGTTTATGGCTGGGTATGACCTCTGATCTCCAGGCAAACTTTATTTATTAACATACAAATAAAATATCACCACAGCATATATGTTATAAATCCAGTGAGCAAAAAAAAATGAAACTAACAAAAATACTTAGATTATTGGTAGCATCCTGATATTATGTGAGGGAAAGGTTCACAAGTCCTCATATTCCTAGCTAAGGAGCGATTGACAGTGGATTGTTTCTGGGGAAAGGGTAGTCAAATTTCTTTGGAAATATGGGCCCTGGTAGATTGCTCATGCAATAGAATAGAATTCGTTTGGAGGAGGGCCTGGGAGAAAAGGAGGATGGAGTGTGTACTGGGTATGATCAAGATATCTTGTCTCATTAAAACTCAAATGCATGACTGATCCAGATTCTGAGAGACCGGAGATAATTTGCTAATTTGCTAGGCCTCCTTTAGAAAAGAATAACACACTGGAAATAGGATAGTGGATGTGTGGTTTTACATGGTATTTTCAAGGTAAGGAAGCCTGAGGTTGAATTTGAATCTTTACTGACAGCGAATATTCCTCTTCCCCGAAGCCATATTCCATTAATGATGGTAATAAGGGACAGATCTAAAATTTTGAGTTTTTACCCCAAAGAACAGAGAAAGTTACCTTAAGAGATTTGAAGAGTTATATGACATTAACAAAAGACAGCATATATGGAAGTTAAAGTTTTCATTTTTTTCTCTAAAACTCTAAATCTGTGATTCTCAACCTTCCTAATTCTGGGATCCTTTAATACATTTCCATATGTTGTAACCCCCAACCATAAAATTATCTTGTTTCCATTCCATAAATGTAGCTTTGCTACTGTTTTGAATTATAATATAAATATCTGATATTCATGATATTTGATATGTGACCTCCAAAGGGATCATACACATAGGTCAAGACAAGAGAATGGGAAAATTAGGTCAGTTATAGAAAATAGCAAAAATACAATTATGTAAATAATTTTAACTCTACTGTTGTGTTGGTGTATTGAATTGTGCCCTACTTAAAATTCATAGCTGGGGTACTGAGTCCTAAGATAACAGTATGTGGAGAAAAGGTCTCCAAGTTAAATTAAGCCAGAGACATAGGTAGGACTTGGGTCCTTATAAGACATATATTAGAAACTTCATTAAAATGTTGACATTTATCACCAGAGTAGGTCAGTTCAGGCTGTCTCTTGTCCATTGCCAGGTGGAACTCCAGGAGTCCAATTGGCGAGAAAGAGGAGGGTTTGTATGAGCAAGAATTGTTGAGACTAAGGTTGGATAAAGCACAGGGACAAATAGCCAAACGAATGGAAACACATGAACTATGAACCTATAGCTGAGGAGCCCCCAACTGGATCAGGGCCTCTGGATAAGTGAGACAGTTGATTAGCTTGATCTGTTTGGGAGGCATCCAGGCAGTGGGACCAGGTCCTGTCCTTAGTGCATGAGCTGGCTGTTTGGAGCCTGGGGCTTAGCAGAGACACTTGGCTCAGCCTGGGAGGAGGGGACTGGACCTGCCTGAACTGAGTCTACCAGGTTGAACTCAATCCTCAGGGGAGTCTTTGCCCTGGAGGAGATGGGAATGGGGGGAAGGGCAGGGTGGGGGCGGAAGGGGGGAGAACAAGGGAATCCGTGGCTGATATGTAAAATTAAATTAAATTATAAAATAAAATAAAAATGTTGACATTTAAATATAAAAAGTTACCTTTTTCTTTTAGTTTATCATTTTCTGATTTTAATCTTCCTAGGACTAATTTAATAAGGTAAACCCACTACTTAAATAAGGCAAATTTCAAATACATTTGTTTAAAAATGACATTTATATAACTTAATGGAATATTCACTTGGAGAGAAAGAAGGCTTAAGTACTTAGCTCTGTGGCACTTGTGATTATTTTTTGCATATTTCCCAGTAGTGTTGACATTAACATGGGTCATTCTGTTTTGACATTTTTTTTGATGTGATCATTGCAGGTATGGAAGAATAATTTTAGCGTTAAAGCCAAGCCATTCAGATTTATTTGTTTTTCATCAGCAAATACATGGCTGTCAGGATATGTTGACTGTGATAAAAATTACTTAACATTTAGAAAGTGGCAGCATTGTTAATAAAATCAGGTCATTAATCAAAGATATATGCATATATTTCATCTAGGAAATAAATGTATTAAAATTCAAAATAGTTGTAAATGTTATTTGCTTCTCTTAAATTGATAACTCAGTGGCTATGGACTTTTGCATATATACCTACTTAGCATTTACATGAATCATGTTTAGAGTTTAAGTTATAATTTTAGAGACCTCTGCTATTTGAAGATTACATTTAGAATTTATTAATTCATCATATTTATTTATTTATTTTTGATTTTTTGAGACAAGTTTTCTCTGCAAAGCAGTCCTGGCTGTCCTAAATCTCACTCTGTAGACCAGGCTGGCAGTGAACTTACTGAGATCTTCATGCCTCCACCTCCCAAGTGCTGGGATTCTTGTTTTGAAATACTCGTTGTAAACTTAAGATACTGAAGCAGTAAGCCTATGTAAAAGTATAACCAAATGTGTCATTAAACACATTACTCTATAAGGGCTCAAAGTAGACATAAAATCTATAGGTGAGGAAAAAACATAATTAGTATCTATGTAGTCATAAAGTTAGGCATTGAGAAATATTAAAAATAAAAAAATGTGGATATCAGTTTCTACAAGAATATTAATCATCCTCAACTTTTACACGGCTCTGTACTGCTGGACATTAGGGTACTCATAAGTAACTAGTTTTATGCCTCCTTGAGATGCTCCCATTTAATTGATGCCCTGTTTCATTAGGCTGTGAGTAGCCTTTGTTAGAAATGATAAATTGCTTCTAAAATATTGCATTGCTTTAGTCACAAGGAGGTATTCTAGTTTCTGCATATGCCTCTGAATTGTCTTTTTGTTTTACTCTGTTTTATACTATCTCACAAGATTTCAACTGAGTAGGATATATGTACTGTAATTCTTTTTTTTTGAATTTATTTTATTTTATTTTACAATATAATTCAACTTTACATATCAGCCATAGATTCCCCCATTCTCCCCCCCCCCGCCCCGCGCCCCCCCCCCCATTTCCATCTCCTCCAGGGCAAAGACTCCCCTGAGGATTGAGATCAACCTGGTGGACTCAGTCCAGGCAGATCCAGTCCCCTCCTCCCAGGCTGAGCCAAGCATCTCTGCTAAGCCCCAGGTTTCAAACAGCCAATTCATGCACTGAGCACAGGACCAGGTCCAACTGCCTGGATGCCTCCCAAACAGATCAAGCCAATCAACTGTCTCACCCATTCAGAGGGCCTGATCCAGTTGGGGGTACCTCAGCCATTGGTTCACAGTTCATGTGTTTCCATTCGTTTGGCCACTCATCCCTGTATTCCATCCATCCCTGGTCCCAACAACTCTTGCTCACATAAACCCTCCTCCTTGCCAATTGGACTCCCGGAGCTCCACCTGGGACCTGACCGTGGATATCTGCATCCAGTTCTCTCAGTCACTGGATGGGGTTTCTAGCACGACAATTAGGGTGTTTGGCCATCCTATCACCAGGGTAGGTCTGTTTGGGCTATTTCTCGACTATTGCCAGCAGTCTATTGTGGGGGCATCTTTGTGGATTTCTGTGGGCCTCTCTAGGACTTTGCTTCTTCCTATTCTCATGTGGTCTTCATTTACCATGAACATTCCTTGTGTTCCCTCTCTGTTCTTGATCCAGTTGGGATCTCCCACTCCCCCAAGTTCTCTTTCCCTCGCCCAAGAACACATCAAAACAATTATCCACCATGAGCAAGTAGGCTTCATCCCAGGGACAAACTGAAAGAAAAAAACCACATGATCATCTCACTAGATGCAGAAAAGGCATTTGACAAAATCCAACACCCCTTCATGATAAAGGTCTTGGAGCGATCAGGAATACAGGGAACATACCTCAACATAATAAAGGCAATTTACAGCAAGCCAACAGCCAACATCAAATTAAATGGAGAGAAACTCAAAGCAATTCCACTAAAATCAGGAACGAGGCAAGGCTGTCCGCTCTCCCCATACTTATTCAATATAGTACTTGAAGTTCTAGCCAGAGCAATAAGACAGCATAAGGAGATTAAGGGGATACAAATGGGAAAGGAAGAAGTCAAGCTTTCCTTATTTGCAGATGACATGATAGTATACTTGAGTGACCCCAAAGATTCAACCAAGGAACTGATACACCTTATAAACACCTTCAGCAACATAGCAGGATACAAGATCAACTCAAAAAAATCAGTAGCCCTCCTATATACAACTGACAAACAGGCTGAGAAGGAAATCAGAGATACATCACCCTTTACAATAGCCACAAATGATATAAAATACCTTGGGGTAACACTAACCAAGCAAGTGAAGGACCTATATGACAAGAACTTTAAGTCCCTGAAAAAAAGAAATTGAAGAAGATGTCTGTAATTCTTATTTAGGGTTTAGGTTGGCCATTCTTGTTAATGAGTGGTGTTACAAAGAAAAAGACTTTTTGTAATACTGTAGTAATTTAAAGATGATGACTATTTGTAGGAGTAATATACACAGGGTAAGAATTGGCTTCTTGTGTCAGTGCAGACTAGTCCAGGACCATATAGAATGAAAGAACACTAGAACTGTGCATACTGTTTCAATCTCACAAACTTCGTTCCCCACATTTCTGTTATTATTCTTTAGTAAGAGCGTCAATGTTTTACTTTTCAATGTCATCTTTAACCTCCTTTCTTCCTGTTGTTTCCTCACTTCTCTGTGACCACAGGACTAACCTACTGAAAGTATATCCTGTTGTGAGCACTAGTTATAGAGTTCCTTGTTAATGCTGTACTGCTTAATGCTGCTCTGTGCTCACTAAGTGAATTGAACTCAAACACACAAATCTCCACTAGGAAACACCTTTAACATAATATACTTGATTATTGTTTAGTGGTGCTATTGATGATAGCCATCCATTATGAAGGAGGGCTGGATTAAATTACTTTTGATATAATTTGTGTATGTATTCCCATCTAGAATGTGGTAAGTTATATATATATACATCTGTATATATATAATATACATGCATATATACACATAATTGAAAATCCATCACGTATATGTTGCTTAGTGTATACTCTCACAAGTTTACACAATAAACTATTCCATAAGTTTTAATATGCCATTTGGAATAATTAGTTGATTAATAGCTTATTTTACAGTTTAGGTACATTGGGAGATAGTCATTCATTTGGTATTAGGTGATTAATGAACTCATAGGTTATATGTTGTATTGAAGTATTTTGTAGATGTTTTTGAAATTCTAATTGTTATGGCAATAATAGAATGTCACCTTGACTGAAAAGATCCAAGTCATAGGTCACTATATTCAATCAACATATCAAGGTAGATACGAATGATTATAAACATTGAGTAAGTTTTTCTCTTTAATCAAATCTTATAAAGGTAATACCATGCGTAATTTCAGTATTGATAGGAGATTTTAAATTAATTGTACAAATATAACAAACTCGACATTATTTAAATAATTTAACTGAAAGTCACAGCCAGTGTTTATAATAATTCTGTACTTTGGGGTTTTCTTTTAGTGCTCAAGGTGGATGCATTTCTCATGTGCTTCCAGAATTTTTGCTTGGACCAGAAGATTATAAGAAGTGGCTTGAAATTACAGTAAGATAATTTCTAGGAACATATATACAATCACTAAATTTACTAATATATGGTCCTTTTTAAGTGACCAGTTTAGAGTTTGTGACTTTTGTATCTGAAATATCTAAAGCTTAAGCCTCTTTTCACAGCTAATATTTGTAAGGTATTGTGCGTTTGTGTGTATCTGTGTGTGTGTATGTGTTTGTTTGTGTGCATGTGTGTTGCTAAAAGTGAGGGGATTAAATTTTTTTTCTGAGATTTCTGTGCAAAAGTGAATCCATGGTTTTCTTTATTTTTTTTT
>CABHPR010131298.1:0-24580 GCA_902168415.1 Peromyscus melanophrys
ATTACATTTACCCCTCTGGAGCTATATAGCTTGGCAGATCTGTAGCCCACTTTTCCTTGCTTTAGAGGGGAGGAATGTGTCACTAAGCTATAATGCCCGTTTCCTGGATTGCATTCTTATTCAGTAGGCATCTGCTGGCAAAATACGTTAAAGAAACAAATCCCCTCTTTTTACAATTAGATTTATACGCTGTTTTGTCTTTATGTGTGTATGTGTGTATGTATGTGTGTATGTATGTGTGTATGTATGTGTGTATGTATGTACATGTACCATGTGTGTGCTTATGGATGCCACAAAAGGTCAGTAGAGGGCATAGATCCTTTGGAACTGGAGTTACAGATGGTTGTGACCCACCTTGTGGATGCTGGGAATTGAACTCAGGTCCTTACTGTGGAAGGCAGTAAGGGCCCTTAACTGCCAAGCCATCTCTCCAGCCCAAACATACCCTTTTCTTTAAAAAGATAAGTCACTTTTTTTCCCCTCTCAGTTTTATGGTAGGTCTGTGTAAAGTTTTGTGTATCAGCTACATTTTAGTGTTGTGCTTCATTTCCCTATTAACTTGCTGAAGGATAATGCCAACCTAGCCAGTTTTAGAATTGATAAAGTTGGATGTTGGCATTTCTCCATACAAAGAATGACTTCCTTACACATGCCAGGCAAATAAATGTTCTACACTGAGCTATACTATACTTAGCTTTAAAAGATGGCCTTGCTGGGCGGTGGTGGCACACACCTTTAATCCCAGCACTTGGGAGGCAGAGCCAGGCGGATCTACAGAGCAAGATCCAGGACAGGCACCAAAACTACACAGAGAAACTCTGTCTTGGAAACTCCCCCTCCCCCCAAAAAATGGCCTCTTCTCATAAAATCATATTCATGTTTTTATCCTGGGTTGCTTGGACAGCATCAACAATGGTGTTTTGAGTGGGCATGGTGGTGTACCTCTGTAATCCCAGTACTTAGAGAGCTGAGGCAGGAGAATGGCTCACAGTTTGAGACTTCCCTGGCCTTTACTGAGAATTGTCTCAGCCCCTTCCACCTCAGCCACCAAAAATGTTTTTCCCCTTCCTCCCTGGACTCAAGTGATTGATTCCTCTCCCTCAGCCTTTACATACCTGAACTACCTGGCTTCAAAAATTGGGTTCTTCTGTTTGGTTTCTACTTAAGGTTGTTAGTATTACATTTGTAATGTGTGTGCTTGCACATGTGGAGGTCAGAAGGGTCTCCTGATATGTGGTTCCCTACTGAACTCAGGTCATTAGACTTGACAGCGAGCATAGCCATCTCACCAGCCCTACTTTAAGTTTTATGAAGTATTTTTACATTTAAAAATAATTTTATCTCGCCTTTAATCCCAGCACTCGGGAGGCAGATGCAAGCGGATCTCTGTGAGTTCAAGGTCAGCCTAGTCTACAAAGTGAGTTCCAGGAAAGGTGCAAAACTACGCAGAGAAAAACCCTGTCTTGAAAAACCAAAATATATATATATATATATATACACACACACATATATATGTATGTCATCTGAGTTACTTGTGTAAAAGTTAAAACTGATTGGATTCTGTTAATTGAGGCATAAAGGAAAGGAGCTACAGGGACATATTCAAGGTAGCACTATTCACTGACTTCTGAGACTTAAATTCTGTGCTCAGCCTCATGGTTGTAGAACTCTGTCTTGGTTGTATAGTCTGTCTCTACCTGCACTATAATTAGAAAAAGAGACATTTGTGGTGGGAAAGGTTTCCCTTCCGTTTTTTGTTGTTTTCATTTTGGGCTGTCTGGTAAGGGAAACAGAGGCATAGTACCTTGTGTGTTTTCATGACTGTTCTCCTAAGTCAATATTAGTGTAGAATCTTAAAATGTACAGTAAGTGTTTGGGTTATATATTTTATTTAGTTATCCAGAGCTCAGTGTCAGTACTTGGAGTACACTTTGAAGAGAAGTACATTTTTAAATTTGAGTACAACAGCTTTGTAGAAGACTTAAGAGTGAGTGGTAGGTTAATCAAAACCTTAATATCTGAATGTGATAACTTATGCAAGTTTGAGGACCATCAGCCAGTGGCGGGAATAGTTGAAGGGGTCTGAGTGTTTTAGGGCTGATCCAAATACTGTAGTTTTAAAATTTTGTTTTTATTTCTTATTATGGGGAGGAAGAGTGTGGTACTCATGGAGGCTAGACAAAGGATGTTGGATAATCTGGAGCTAGAGTTACTAGCAATTGTGAGCTACCTGATGTAGGTGCTGGGAACCAAACTTGCATCGTCTAGAGCAGTGGTTCTCAACCTTCTTAATGCTTTGACCCTTTAATACAGTTCCTCATGTTGTGATGACCCCCAACCATAAAATTATTTTGTTGCTACTTCATAGCTGTAATTTTGCTACTGTTATGAATTATAATGTAAATCTGATAAACAGGATATATGCATGCGGTCCCCAAAGAGAGCATGACCCACAGGTTGAGAACTGCTGATCTGGAAGAATAGCAAACAATGGGCTGGAGAGATGGGTTAGTGGTTAAGAGTGCTGGCTGCTCTTTGAGAGGACCTGGAGAAGATTTCTAGTACCCACATGGTGGCTAACAACCATTTGTAACTCCAGTTTCAGTGGATCCAGTGCTCTCTCCTGACCTCTGGGCACCAAGTGTACAGTGGTGGTGCACAGTGTGGGCAAAACACCCATACATATAAATTAAGAAAAAAAATTTAAGACAGCAGGCACTCTTAACGACTGAGCCTTTCTTTTCTCTGGCCTCCATGATAAACTTTTTTAATGTTAATAGCTTAAGTTTTTATGTGTATGGATGTTTTGCCAGTGTGTTTTTCTGTGCTGACACATGCAAACAGTGCCCTGAGAGGCCAAAAGAAGGCATTGGATCCCCTTGCACTGGTGTTCCAATGATTGATAGCCACTGTGTTTGTGCTGGTATTCAACCTGAGTCCTCTGAAAGAGCAGCCAGTGTGCTCTTAACCCTTCTAAGTGTTTAAAACCAGAGTCTTCGCTGTATAGCCCAGGCTGCCCTCAAGTCTACGCCCTTCTTCCTCAGTTTCCATATGCTAAGTTTGTAGGCATGAGCCATACCACCTAGCCATTAACTCATTTTTGATGATGCTTTTCTTCCTGCTAGTGAATACTGAAAGTGTGATGCTGGTGAAAACAGTATTCTGGAAAAACTGTGTGGTGTTGAGGCAGTGAAGTGAGGGAGGAGCTATCTTTTAGTATTTGTTGTGAAACTAAGGCCAGGACCAAACCCAGCATTCACATCCACCTGAATCTAATTGATTGGTTGATGCTGAAGGTTGTTCAAGAACAAGTTTTCAGCTTACCCCAACCTCCAGCACTGGGTTTCAACCCAGTGCTGCCCTGTGCATGCATCTTAGACAGGTTCTCTATTGGTGTAATTATTAAGGCCACTCCACGTAGTTAAAAGGCGTAACTTACAAATGAAGGGATAGGTAGATTGAGGGTTCTGTGAAAGACGCAGCGTAGTCCGGCGATGTTCTCTGGAGAACTCTCCTCCGGCCACCTCTCGCGTCCAGCTTCCAGCAGCAAGAGAGCGCCGCACATCCTGCTCCCTGCACATCCTGCTCCCCGGTCTTTGGGGGCCCTCCTTTGGCCCCACCTTGTAGGCGTGACAGTTACCAAAGCCTCAATGGGGGTGGAACTTCCAGACCAAAGCTGGAATGGCTACCCACTACAGTTCTCTTCTACTAAGCTACAATATCCCTAGCCCAAGAACTCTCATGCTAAATCGGTGTGAATCTCTGGTGAAGGGGTGTGAGTCCATATAAGTTTTCCAGCTAAGAATATATACTAGAAGTGATGACAGTTTGCATGGAATGTTGACTAAGCAGTATCATGATCCTTGTGCTTGTAATATACAGCTGGATAACATTGTCAAAGCTCCACTTCCTGTTGCATGTGGTTGTCAGTTAAAAATCCAAGTTATTAAGTGCTGAT
The DNA here is from genome assembly GCA_902168415.1 of Peromyscus melanophrys. Classification (NCBI taxonomy): domain Eukaryota; kingdom Metazoa; phylum Chordata; class Mammalia; order Rodentia; family Cricetidae; genus Peromyscus; species Peromyscus melanophrys. The sequence continues at coordinate 3,959 of CABHPR010131298.1, forward strand.
TGTGTACTAGATATTGGGGCTAGGCCCTTCACATAAATTTTCAGTGAATACCCATAGCATTGTTTTTCCTAACCATAAATTTTAATATTTTGATTCTTTGGATAGTTTTTCAATGAGTGTTTTCCCCTCTGCACTTAACAAGAAATGGGGGTGGGGGTGTTTTCCTTTTTTCAGTACTGGCTTTTTGAGGTACTAGGAATTGAACTTGGGACCTTGCACAACAAAGACAAGCACTATATTACTGAGCTACACAAGAGCCTTTTTTGTTTACCTTCCCCCAGCCCAAGATTTTAGTTATGTGTATGTGCATGGATCTGTGCAGGTGAATTCTAGTGCCAGAGGAATCAGATCCCCTGAAGCTGGAAGTACAGGTAGGTAGCTGTATGCTGGAAATCTAACTCTGCTCCTCTGTAGGGGCAGTGCATGTTCTTAACTACTGAGTCATCTCTCAGCCATTCTTTTGACTCTATATTTTGAAATGAGTTTCTCTCACTTGCTCATGTAGGCCTTGAATTTGCCCTCTTTCTGCCTTAGCCTCCAAGTAGCCTGTTGTCACCAGACTGGGCTCGAAAGATTTTCTTAAATTCTATTATCAAATCTCTGCTATAAAAACACTGAACAAGCCGGGCAATGGTGGCGCACGCCTTTAATCCCAGCACTCGGGAGGCAGAGGCAGGCGGATCTCTGTGAGTTCGAGGACAGCCTGGTCTCCAAAGCGAGTTCCAGGAAAGGCGCAAAGCTACACAGAGAAACCCTGTTTCAAAACAACAACAACAACAAAAACACTGAACAAAAGTGGAGAAAATAGCACTGAAGAGACAGTATAAAGCACAGTGGTTAAAAGCATGAACTTTAGAGCCAAACAGTCTTAGATCTTATCCTTACTTATCCTTATGTAGGTTTTTCAGTATCTCTTGCCTGTTTTTCCTAGATTAAAAAAAAATGTTTTGTTGTCTTTGTTTTTTTTTTTGCATTTTATTTATTGTGTGTCTATGTGTGCTCACACAGGCTCAGGAAGAGATTGGGCAACCCATAGGAGTCAGTTCTTCCATTATGTAGGTCCCAGAGATCTTTTTTTGTTTGTTTGGTCCCCCCCACCTCACCCCCCAGACAGGGTTTCTCTGTGAAACAGTCCTGGCTGTCCTGGAACTCACTCTGTAGACCAGGCTGACCTTGAACTCACAAAGATCCTCCTGGTTCTGCCTCCCGAGTGCTGGGATTAAAGACGTGTGCCACCACTGCCCAGCTTGGTCCTGGAGATCTTAACTCAGATTGTCAGGCTTGGAACTTGCTGGACCTTAAGAGAAAAACAAAACAGTACAAAACTTTTTGTGTGTGCCCATTAGTTTAGAGTTCTCTGAGACTTTCTATGATACCTTCCTGAATAATACTAGTTAGTGACTCTCACCTTTATTCCCAACCCATCGAAGTGGGGCATGACAACAAATCACAAGAAGACCCTTCCTATTTTATTTTATAGGAGCAACCATGTTGACCTGGTGGTTATCCATTATTGGTATATTAGTATATTTTGGTTATCTGTGTCAGGTTATACAAAACTCCATGATGGGTGATGTTGTTTTGTATGCTGTGAATATGTGTTCCTTTGATTGGTTGATAAATAAAGCTGTTTGGCCAATGGTGAGGCAGAATAGGGTTAGGTGGGATATTCTAACTAGAGAGGAGGAAGGAGAAAGGCAGAGCAGAGGAGACGTTGCCAGCTGCTGCCATGAGAAGCAAGATGTAAAGATACAGGTAAGCCACAAGCCATATGGCAAAGTACAGATTTATAGAAATGGGTTAATTTAAGATGTGAGATCTAGCTAGGGAGAAGCCTGTGCCAGTAGGCCGTACAGTTTGTAATTAATATAAGCCTCTGTGTGTTCATTTAGATCTGAGTGGCTGTGGGGCAGCGGGAGCCAGGTGGGACCAGAAAAACTTTCAGCTGCAACTCTCAAAAACTCACTATTCTCTTTTGGTGACATTTCTTGAGATTTTACTTAGAATACCATTGTTCTTGCTTTGAGTATCCCATACAATTTATTTGGGGTTTATCCATTAATATTTACCATATTGGAAACTAAAACTGAGACTTGGATATTTATTCACTTAAAAATAATGTTTGGCCGGGTAGTGATGGTGCACGTCTTTAATCCCAGCACTCAGGAGGCAGAGACAGGTGGATCTCTGTGAGTTCAAGGCCAGCCTGGTCTACAGAGTGAGTTCCAGGACAGGCTCCAAAGCCACAGAGAAACCCTGTCTCAAAAAAAAAAAAGTTTGATATTACGCATTAACAAAAATAATGGTTAGATTGTTTTCTTTTTTGAGATATAGGGTCTGTGTATTATGTAGCTCTGCCTGTCCTGGAACTCACTATATAGACCAGAGATCCACTTGCCTCTGCCTCCCAAATACTGTGATTAAAGACATGTGCTACCATGCCTGGCCCTAGATTTGTTTGTTTGTTTGTTTGTTTGTTTGTTTGTTTGTTTTTCCATGAGTTGGAGTGGGGAAGGATTATCCTAAATGTTTACTGCAGTTATTAAGTTACTTTCTCCAGAAGCATATGTTGCTTTTGATGAAGCCTTCTCTACCTCTTCATTAATGTTACTGAAGTCTCTTGCTAAGGATTATTATCATGATTTTATATGTATGGATGTTTTGCCAGTATGGATTTAAGTGTACCATGTGCATGCCTGGTGCCTATGGAAGCTAGAAGAGGGTGTCAGATCCCCTGGAACTGGAGTTACAGATGGTTGTTAGCTACCACTCAGCCCCAGTCCTCTATAGGAGTGACAACTGTCTTAAACACTGAGCCATCTCTCCAGTCTCAGAATCATACTTACTTTTCTCCTGTTGAAGTAGCAAATGCCTCTCACCTAAAATTGAACTCTTATGTCAGCCTCTACACCATACATTATGATAGAATTACTGTTTAGGGTCTGTAGCTAACTGACATTAACACTGCATAATTGGAGCTTGCTCTTTTTTTTTTTGTGTGTGTGTGTGTGTGTGTGTGTGTGTGTGTGTGTGTGTGTGTGTTTTCTTTTGAGACAGGGTTTCCCTGTGTAGCTTTAACTGTCCTGAAACTCTGTAGATCCACCTGCCACTGTCTCATGTGCTGGGATTCAGTAGGCTGGACAAGTGTTCATAACTTGACCCTGTAAAAACCATTAGATGGCAGACCCAACCAATTAGATAGGCTGGCATAAATAAACTGTAAATACAGGGCTTTATTTTGTTTAACCCCAACACTGAAGAACTGTTTCCCAAGTTTAACCTATGTACTAGCTGGGGAATAAGGCATTGGAGATCAGAGCTGGACTTCTTTTCTGTGTGTCTTTCACATCATGTGTCTTGATCCCATTCATTTCCCCATCACTTTGCATCCACCCTCCACCCCTGCAACCCTCCCCCCAATAAAACAAAATTTAAGAGAAAGAAAAGGAAAATACTAAAAATCTCATGGAAGCTCAGTGTGACACATTGAGTCACTCAGTAAACCCTTTTGTCCATTTATCTTTACTTGCAAATGTTAATTGCAAAGAGTCTGGTTTGAGTCCTCTAGTTGCTACTACACTAATGATTGCTGGGCCCTCACTGGGACTCTTCTTGGATATTCTGTTGTTGCCCTGTGTTGTGGAGATCCTGTAGCTTTGGGTCTTCGGGTTGGGCCCCTTCACATACTCCAGCAGATCATAGATGGGGTGGACCAAGTCATAACCCTGGTTCTGGGCCTGGGCAGCTGCAGGGTTAGTCAGTCTGCCAGTTCTCCCCTGTCCTCCCCACCAGGGTGAGCTCTCTAGCACTGGTGCCCCCCCTCCCTCCTTGTAGCAGTGAGCGAGGGACAGGGCCAGTTCTCCTGCATTCACACCCTCAGAGTTGGCTCTCCCACACCTACACATCAGGGCCCTCTCCTCCACCCATGCCACCATATGTCAGATGAGTAATGGGGACAGCCTTTTTCCCCCACCCCCCAACATGGGGCTGGGTCACCCACACCTTCAACAACAGGGCCCAGAGCTGGACTTCTAAAGTGGTGTCTTAGATAAGGCCAAGGTATATGGGAGAAATAGATTTCAGGGAAGGTGCTTCCCCTAACATCTCAGATACCAAGAACATTCTAAATCAGTGGTTCTCAGCCTTCTTAGGGCTGCAGCCCTTTAATACGGTTCCTCATCTTGTGACCACCCGCCATAAAATTATTTTCGTTGCTACTTCGTAATTGTAATTTTGCTACTGTTATGAATTGTATGAATCACAATGTAAATATTTTTGGAGATAGAGGTTTGCCAAAGAGGTTGTGACACACAGATTGAGAACCACTGGTCTAAATATTCTTATTTTACCCAGGCTTTTGGGGAATGAGAGTGAAATGCTTCATCTTTGAATGGGCAATTTTTTTCCCTTTCTGATGTTCTGTTCTGTGACATTACTGAGAAAATCGGAAAGAAAATGCAAAAGGACCTGGTATCTGAAAAATAATTGTTAGTAGGGATTAGATGGCTAGCAGTATCTTACCGTGCTGTTTTGCATTAGTTCATTTTAACAGCTGCCAAGTCAGGTGTAGGTGTCTTTATTTTTCCTCCCCTTCAGTGCTGGGTATCACAGCCAGGTACTTGCACATGCTAAGCTAACAACACTTATCACTGAACAGCGCCTCCTGCCCTTTCTTTTTATGTTTATTACTAGTCTTCAATATAGAACATTTAGTAATAGCTAGAAACAGTTTTTCAAACACTCAAGTGCCAGTATTTTTGAGACAGGATCTCTTTGTTCATCAGCCTGGGCCTTGTGCTGGCTAGCAAGCAAACACCAGGGATTCGTGTCTCCACTCTTCCAATGCTGGGATTACAGAAGTGTGCTACTGTGCCAGAGTTTTTACATGGGTGGTTGTTTGGAATTGAATTCAGTTTTTCATGGTTGTGTGCAACTACTTTATTGACTAAGTCATCTTCCAAGCCCTGGCTTTTAAATAAAAGAAAGATAGATAGGGGTGGGTAGGTAGGTAGGTAGTTCATACATTTAGACATGGAGTGAAGAGTTTCAAGAAAATTGGAGAAAAAAATTTGATGGGTTCACCATGTCTGAAACTACTTGAGTTGGGAAATTTTCAGGGAAAAAAATGTAATTGAATCAGAATATCTTCAGCAGAATACTTGCTTATAGATTTTTCTGTAAGCAAAGCATGATGACACACACCTGAAATTCCAGCATTTGGGAGGCTGAGGCAGAAGAATCAGGACTTTGTGAATGGCTTGCATTGTACATGATTTCAAAGCCAAACAGAGCACCATAATGAGGCCTTAACTCAAGAACCAACCAACCAAAAATCTAGAGTTGGCTACCACCAGTGATTTCATTTTTACTAAAACAGTGCCAATCAAAGTCCATACACCTTTTTTGTTTTTAAAACAAGTGTTTACTATGTAGCCTAGGCTGGCCACACATTCACAGTAATCTTTCTGCCTTGGCCTCCCAAGTGCTTGAATTATGGGGTATGTATCACCAGATCCCAACTACTGATGTTTTATAGTTGATTGAAATATTCTGTATTCTTCAAGACATTATCATGTTTGTTAAAGTGTATGAATTAGTTTTCCTTTTAAGACTTGGAACATCCCATTTGGGTGATAAACACCAACTTGACAAACTTCTTTAATGCCCTGATTGATGACAGTTGACGGTAAGAACACAGAGATTAGAGCTTATCCAGGAAATCCCTTAGGTCTTCCTTGAGTGAAAGTTCAGGTCCTGCCACAACTTCTTAAGTTTATCTTTTGGTGAAGTTTGCTTAGCAGTCACACCACGTGATTTATTTAGAATCCCATTGTCCAGTAGAAAGGCACTCAGCTTTTACAGAAAGAACAGATTTCAGTAGCTTCGTTTTTCCATTAACATTCATCTGTAATCTCAGAATTGCCAGTGATATTGTGGCATACATATGTCTTTCTTCTCTGTAGGAAAATCTACTTCCTGTCCTAACAACATTTATCTAAAGTTTGGCAGTTCCTCTCTATACATCCAATAACCTTCCACTTTTGGGGGTGTAATTTTTAAAAATTATTTTATGAATATATGTTTACATACTATGTGCTTGTAGTGCCATTGGAGGCCAGAAGAGGTTGTCAGATCCCCTGGAAGTGTTTGTGAACTGCCATGTAGGTTTTGGGAATTGAACCTGGGTCCTTAACTGCTCTTTAGCATCCATCTGCTTTAACTTTTTTGTTTTTTCCTTTACCCCAAGACAGAGTTTCTCTGTGTAACAGTCCTAGCTGGCCTCAAACTCCCAGGCTGGCCTAGAACTCACAAAGATCTGCCTGCCTCTGCCTCCTGAGTGCTGGGATTAAAAGCATGCAGCACCATGCCCTATAGTGATATTTTATTTGTACTGAAATGTGATTTGTATGTTAATAAATAAAGTTGCCCCGGGGGTCAGAGCTACTAGCAAGCCATAGCGAAAGCTGGGCGGTAGTGGTGCACGTCTTTAATCCCAGCACTTTTTAAGCAGAGCTAGGTAGATCTCTGTGTGTTCAAGGATACAGCCAGCATTGGAGACACACACCTTTAATCTCAATACCAACCATAGAAGACCTAGAGGTGTGTACAGACAGGCAGTGACTAGGAGGTCATGTGGTTGGGTTTACAACCAATGAGAAGGCAGAACAGAAACTCTATAAAAAAAGACAGACACAGGAAGTAGCTCTTGCGGAGAGGTACAACAGCAGTGGCAGGAAGGGTAAGGTTTTTAATCTCAGCTCTTAGCTATCGCTCTGACCTCTTGGCTTTCATCTCTGAATCGGCTCTGTGTTTCTTATTTAATAAGACCGTTAAACCTACAATGCCCGGACCACTATAACATTTTAAAGCAACTTCTACATGTTTAATAACTCAGTAACCCTAAATATGTAATAAAACCATAGTTTTTTTTTTTAGGGTACCCCAATTTTGTAGCCATTACCACAATCTAATTTTAGAGCATTTTTCTTAGATCATCTCTTTGCCTTTAGATGTCATGCATCTTCTAAAATAAAACTTCTGTGGTACCGAGGGTTGAACCTTACCTGCTAGGCATGCATTGCCAGTAAACTGTATCTTTGGCCCCTAAAATAAACTTTATTTTAAAAAGATACCCAGGTTGTTGTGCTTTTGGTTGTTTGTTTGGGGATTTTAATTCTCATGTGATTTTTTTTTTCCCCCTTAAAGTTGAATTTTTTTTTGTTTTTTGTTTTGTTTTGTTTTAAGATTTATTTTTAATGTGTATGTGGGGATGGTATGTGCACATGAGTGCAGGTACTGGCAGAGGCCTAGAACTGGAGTTGCAGGTGGCTGTGAACTGCTTGAGGTGGGTGCTGGGATTTGAACTCAGGTCTTTTGGAAGGGCAACACAAACTCTGCTGAGCCATCTGTCTAGCTCCTCTATATTTCCCCATAAAAATATTTTAAATGTAATTACATATATGCCCTCATTAATTTTTAAAAAATAAATTCAACCTTTAAGTACATGGCCTGAACATTATTTTAGTGGAAAATAATAGAATGCAATTTTTTTCTGGTAAACAAATTGGGAAAATGCTAAGATAGTTGAGTTGGGGCAGGGTCTGTTTGTTTTTCCAGTACTGTAGTTGAACTCAGCCGTGTACATGCTGAGGATGCACAATACCACCAAGCTCCGTCCTTTCCCTCTGACTTTACCGTTTTCAAAAGTTCGAAACATTCTGTTACTTTGCCTGCATTCTGTTCATTTTCAATAGTTTTTCTATGATTAATTTTGAAAAAAAAATGGAGGAAAGGAAGGTGATTAAAACATTTTTCCCCCAAATTGTGGTAATTCTTATCTGAACCTCAGTAAGCCAGAAGTAGGGAGAGATACAAAGGAAAGAAGACTAAAGAAATAGGATTTGGTGGGTATGAGTAGGGTCGTCTCACACACAGAGAATGACCTTAAACTCTGCAAGGATAAGAAGTTTTAAATGGAGTCTTCACGAGTTGGTGAATGCTAGTGTATGACTGGTATCATTTAGCACTCCTGAGCAAATAGTGAATGGTTGTGAAATGTACTTACACTTACTAATAGGTACATTTAATGTAAGGACAAAGTGAATTTGGAAATAGTAAGCATTGGCTCTTTGTCAGTTGTCTAGCCACTATTTAGAGTGTGTGAAGCAACTATAAAGTGTAACATGAAAAGGGAGGAAAGTACTGTATGAGAGAAGGAAGGACAGCTGCAGAGAAAGGGTTTTTTTTTTTTGGTTTTTTGTTTTGTTTTTTTCCCTTAATCCAGAACTTGTTTTTAGTTATTCTGTCTCCAGATAAACTAGAACTGGTTGATGAGAGGATAGGTAGAATTTCATTCTTTTTTTAAAATAACTTTATTTTTATTTTATGTGCATTGGTGTTTTGCTTGCATGTATGTCTGTGTGAGGGTGCCAGGTTCCCTGTAACTGGGATTGCCTTGAGTGCTGGGAATTGAACCTGGGTCCTCTAGAAGAGCAGCCAGTGCTCTTAACCGCTGAGCCATCTCTCCAGCCCTATTTTTTTTTTAAACGTATGAGTACTCTGTCTGCATGTATGCCTGCATTCCAGAAGAGGGCATCATACCCCATTATAGGTGGTTGTGAGTCACTATGTGGTTGCTGGGAATTGAACTCAGGACCTCTGGAAGAGCAGCCAGTACTCTTAACCATTGAGCCATCTCTCCAGCCCCCAGATTTCATTCTTAAAATGTATAGAGGACAGAGGAAGTAGAAATAGTGGATGGGCATAATGATGCATGCTTATAGTCTGAGCTATTCAAGAGACTAAGGTAGGAGAATTATAATTTTGATGTCTGTTTGTGTTACATAGTAAGAACACTGTCTTAAAACAACAGAAAAACAGAAAGGACAGGAAAATAGAAGAAAATTGAGGCTTCTGACGGTGACATGTAAACCGATCTCTGTTTTGTGTGTTTTAAGTTTTGCTTGTGTAGTTACTTATTCTTGATGTGAACTCTTTTCATCACGAAAAACCATTCTTTGTCTTGACATTGGTCATATTGTATTGAGCCTTATTTGCTTATTTAAAAGTATTCTGTAAGACATACAGCATATGGGACATTATTAATCCCAAGTTATCTGAGGATTTCAGAGACTCCAAACAAAATAATGGGATAGAAATGTCTATTAACCTGCTTGAGATCAGTACATGTTATTTTTATTGAACTACCATCGTACTATGTAAATATGTACATTTGTTACTTATCAAAAATATTTTTAGTTAGAAATGGAAATGTACCACATTAACATGGTTCCATAAATATTTATAGTTAATGTAATTTTATAATATCTGGCTTCACATTGCTGTTTTTGCTGCCTTGTGCTCTCTAATAAATTGTTAGGTTGGGAGGTTTTTTTTTGGGGGGTGGTGTTCAGACAAGGTTTCTCTGTGTAGCCCTGGCTGTCCTAGAAACTCATTCTGTAGACTGGGTTGGCCTCCTACCATCACCTCCTGAGCGCTGGGATTAAAAGTGTGTACTACCACACCCAGCCAAATTGTTAGATTTTTATTACTTCTCAGTCTTCACTCTTCATATTATCCTGTCTGTCTTGTAAAAACAAACAAACCAAAAGTATATTTGGCTGGGAGGTACAGTTCTATCTATACTTGCGTAGCATGTTTGAGACCTGGACTGACTTTTACTACTACCAAAAATAAAACACCCAAAACAGTAAGCATGTTTCTTAAGCTACAAGTTATTATATTTACAGTTTTTTTTTGTTCATTGTTTTGTTTATGTATGTGAAATAGCTGTATGTGCCAAAGTGGGCATGTAGAAGTCAGTGGATAGCCTTTGGGATTGGTTCTGTCCCACAGTGGGTTCCCGGACCAAAGGCAAGTCATCAGGCTCTTGGAGAGAGCAGATTTACCTGCTGAGCCATCATCTGGCTAGCCCTAAGTTACATTTCTTAAAAATTTGTTCCTTAACTGAAGGTATACATCCAACTGACTGAGAAAATAAGCATATGTATATAAAGGAAATCTAATTTTTCTGTTTTGCAATAACAGGGTTTTTTTTTTTTTCCTGTTTTATAGGTTCTCTTCTTCTAGAGTCCAAAATAAATCCTAACACTGCATACCAGAAGCAACAGGTAAAAAAAGAAGTGAAGCTGTTGTGTATTATGCATTATCTATTTAGTTTGGTGATTAAATAAGTTTACTATTGGATTCCTTACAATAAGAAAATCAGAACAGATTGTAACATTTTGCCAGTCTGATTGCTGAAAAAATATTTTATTACATTGTGTTTGTGTGTGACCTGTGGAGGTCAGAGAACAATTTGAGGGAGTTGATTCTCTCCACAATGTGGATTCTGGGCCTCAAACTTGGGTTGTCAAGCTTGATAGCAGCCATCTTTACATCCTGAGCCATTTTGCATGCCCAGTCTAATTTCTAAAACACGATTTCTGCCAGTCTGTATATGGAGAAAAGGTGTTTTTTGTTTTGTTTATGTGTATGAGGATTTTACTTATATGTATGTCTGTGTACCACATGCATGACTTGGTGCCCTTAAGAGTTGGGTATCAGTCAGAAGAGTATATAAGTTCCCCTGAACTTGGAGTTAGGAGTAGTTGTGAGCTGCCATGTGTGTGCTGGGAACTGAACTCTGGTCTTCTGCAAAAGCAGCAAGTGTTCTCAACCACTGAGCCATCTCTCTAGCTTTGGTTTATTTTTTTTTTTAAGCTAATGAAAGAATTCCATGCCTCTCGCAGGCTGACAAGCATGTACTCACTCAACTATACCGTCAGCCACTATTGTGTGTGTGTGTGTGTGTGTGTGTGCGCGCGCGCGCGCATTTGCATGTTGCATGTGTACAGGTACCTGTAGAGCCAGAAGATAGTGTTGGATCTCTTGGAGTTAGGGGTGTTTGTGAGATGCCTGACAGCACTGCTGGGATCGAAACGGGATTCCTCGGGAGTCAGTTTGCTTTTTCTGCCTTGGGTTCTGGGCATTGTCAGGCTTGCAAATTAAGTGCTTTCACCCATTTACCCTGTCTCCTCAGTTCTCAGCCACAATTTTAAATCAAACATTTAAAAAGCTATCTTAAGTTGAGTTCATATTCCAGATATTCTAGCAACACATGGCTCTCTAAAATTAAAGTAGCAGTTTCTTTGTTTTTACCTGAAGGAAGAAGTGACCATTGCTGTAATAATCAAGTACTAACACAGCCAAATGGTTGAAGTTCCTTTTGTGCTGCTGCAGATAGAATGTTAGAATGTCCTCTAAAACAGCATTTTATAGATGGGAGTCTGATTTCTTATGTAGCCTCAGTGTAGGGTCTTAGAGTGCTGATCTGAATCTGTACTGAATTCCTTCTAGCATGTAAATAAAAATACCTAAACGTAAATTCTTCATATAGTATATACTGTTATTATCATCAAGTATTTTGCATACACAAAGTGTATTCCACAAAGCCATTGAAATAAAGAAATTGCTGAAGGTACAAGTATGAAAAAATTTATATTATCATTGAGTATTAAAGTAAAACCAGACAGACATTAGTATTGGTAGGGCTGGGTGTGGTAGCACATGCCTATGATTCCAGCATTTTTGGGGGTCGGGGTAGATAAGAGGATCAGTAGCCTTAGCTATAAAGTTTAGGGACTTGACAAAGAAAAACAAAACAGACAAACATAACTACTGTGGGGCATAGAATAAATATGCTGGTGGTACATACCTGTAACACAGTACTCGGGAGGCTGAGGCAGGCAAGCCTGGATAGGTAAGATCCTGTTTCAAACATAAACAACCTGAATTTTTACATTGAAAAGTGTTGGAAAGGGCAAGTAGGTGCTTTAGAAAGTTCAAAGGTAGCAATCACTGAAGGAAATACACCCATTAGCCCCAATCCTACCTTTAGACTGGAAACTTGCAGAAATGTACCTGAGCAGGAGGATCTGTGGACATAAGGACTGTGGGCTTAGTGAGACTTGGAAATGTCTACCTCCAGCAGGTTGGGGCAACTGCATGCAGGAGGCATAAATTACCAAGCTCAAGTACTCACTTGAATCCAGTCCTTCCAGATCTAAGCCTTGAGGGCTTCTAGGGTTTAGGGGAGCTAGCTCTATGGATCCCTGGGAAGAACTCAGCCTCTGGGTAGAGGCTGGCCAAGAATATAGGACTTCTGAGTCCAGGCTTTAGCTAATAAGAGCCAGGCACTCTCCTTGGTGCTGCATGAGAGACACAGGAGAGGCTGGGCTCCTGAAGACGACTTCCCAGGGGCTAGGAAGAGGGAGCCTACTACTCAAGCCTTTCTATATGGAAATGTGTCTGGTAGACTCTTGCTCCAAGGGCAAGACAGGTCCAAGATCTCCAGCTTAGCTCTAGAAACTGGTCAGTGCTCCTTGCTGGTGCTCTGACAGAATTGCCACTTAGTATCCTTAAGAACCCACATTGAGTGCTCCTCCTTTACATTGCGCCTAGCAGCTAGCGCCATTCACGCTAGCTTCAAACTCAAGGCAGTCATCCTACCTCAGCCCCCTAAGTGTTGGATTAGAGGCATGGCTCATTCATGCCTGATTTAGTCAATAATTTCAGAGGCTAAATAAGCCACAGGTAAAGAACAGCTCTTGCCAGCTGAGGGGAGGGATGGATTTTGTTTGTTAATCCATTCATTATTTAAACTTTGTTAGACATTTTAATGAGACTATAAAATACAGTGGTGGCTGGAAAGAAGGCTCAGCAGTTAAGAGCAGTGGCTGCTCTTCCAAAGGACCCGAGTTTGATACCCAGCATCTATATGGCAACTTATAACCATCTGTAACTCCAGCTCCAATGGATTCAGTGCCCTCTTCTGACCTCCATAGGTGTTGCACACATGTGCACAGACATACATGCAGAGAAAAAAATACACATAAACCTTTTTTTAAAAATGTAATGTGTGAAGATGGTCTTGGTACAATGACTTGTATTTTCTTTTTAGAATATAGGTATTATGTATGCATTTTACATTGTTTTTCATATATTAACCAAACTTCTATTTTTAAAATATTGTTTCACTTGCATAGATTTGGCCAGAATGAAGTGTAACAAAGTACTGATAATTACCAGGAGCAGCGTTGGAAATGTGAAAAATGATGTTCTCAATTTCTGTTGCCTTGTTGCTCTGTTCATTTGCTATATACCTTAATGAGTTTGTGATAACAAATGTAGTCATTCAGACTTTTTTTTTTTTTTTAACCCAAAGGACACTCTGATTGTATGGTCTGAAGCAGAAAATTATGACTTGGCCCTTAGCTTTCAAGAAAAAGCTGGATGCGATGAAATTTGGGAGAAAATCTGTCAGGTAATTTTAAGAATAGAGAAACAACACACTCTTTAATAATTTTTCACTCAGCATACAAAAATAATGGGTTTCATAATGATATTTAAATACAAATAACATTGTTATGCATTGTCCATACCCCCATTACTGCCCCTTGTCTCTTTTTCCCCTGGTCCCCATTTTCTTCAAGTAGTCCTGCTTTTGTCACATTTGAAGTCTAGAGTCTGTCCATGAAAGAAAACATGTAGTTTATCTTTCTTCTTTTCCATTACCTAACTTTTGTTTCCCCCTTAAGACCTCCTTCTTCCAGGATACACTTATCCAAACTATAGCAGCTCCTGTGCTGCGGATAAACTGGGGCAAAAGGAGTTACCCAGTTGAGAGACTTGGGGCACTGAGAGACAAGCTAAGCTCAGTGGATCCTGGGGGTAGGGACAGCACAGTCTGCAGATGATCTGACATGGGGCAGAAGGCAAGGAGGGAGCCAAGGGTGACTCATGACTCAGGTTTTGACCTGAGCAAAAAGGAAGGATGGAGTTGTCAACTGAGCTGCAAACAGTTACAAGAAGAGCAGTCTGGCTTGGCATGATGGCACACGCCTTTAATCCCAGCACTCTGGGAGGCAGAAGCAGGCACATACATCTCTGAGTCAAGGACAGCCAAGGCTATACAGAGAAACTCTGTCTTTTTTTTTTAGGGGGGGGGGGTGAATGCTGGAAGATCAGAGAAGTAGAACGAGCCACAGCCACCTCACCTTGCCAATTCTTCAGCTGATCCTGTTTCCTTAGACTGGATGCCTCTCAGCTGAACTGTGCTGCTCAAAAACCTAAAAGCTTAACCAGCCTAGTTCCTGGTTTTCACACCTTATGTACCTTTCTGCTTTCTGACATCACTTCCTGGGATTAAAGGCATGAGTCACCATGCCTGGCTGTTTCCAGTGTGGCTTTAAAGTCATGGAAAACGACGCCCACATTCCCAAGAGGTGGGATGGGAGGTTTTGTTTTTGGTTGTTTAATGAGTTATGGATATTGTCATTGTTTATGATGGTTGGATACAAGTTGTTAATTGTTAATGGTCAGGAAAAAAGCTGAACAAGGAGATTAGATTCAGAGTTTTGTTTGAAAAAAAAAGAAAAAGAAAAGAGAGACTATAGATATGAGGTACATCACTGAATCTACTGAGAAAAAAATAAAGAAATAATTAGGATAAATGGGTAGATCATTGAATCTACTCTAAAAAGGAAAAGAGGAAGATATAAAAATGACAAAAGGTAGATTATTGAATCTATTATGAAAAAAAGAGAGAATATGGATATAATAAGATAAAAAGGTCAATTATTGAATCTACTTTTAAAAAGGAACTACTTATTTTACATAGGATAAGTAATGAAATTTTTTGTCTGGGTTTATCAAATATTACTGGACTGGACATTGTTAATATATATAATGAAGTTTTTTGTCTGAATCTGTCAAATGTTAATGGACTAGACATTTTTAGAAAAGAAACTCGTTAAAGAGGTGTAAGTGTATAAATTTGAAAGATGTAAAATAGTTACGTTAGTAATACAAGTTAGGATAGAAAGTGAATCAGGTACATTTTGGACTTAACAAAATAGGATAGATAATGGAATTATTTTCTCTGATTTTGTCAAATGAAACTCTGTCTTGAAAAAACAAAACAAAACAAAAAAACCTCCTTCACCCCATAAAGACCCTATTCTACTTTCATGTCCTGCTTAAATCTAAATTCTCTGCATAAGAAGAAGCATACTTCTCGACTGGCCTTGTTCTATAATGATATCTAGTTCCATCCATTTGCCTGCAAATGACATTTCATTCTTTACAACTGAGGAAAACTCCATTGTGTATATATACCATATTTGCTTTGTCCATCCACTTGTTGATGGTGTGCTTCTGGGCTGGTTCCTTATCTTGGCTGTTTTAAATAGTGTAGTAAACATGGACTTGCAAGTATCTGGAGTATATTGGCTTAAATTCCTTCAAATGTTTATTCAGGAGTGTTAAAACTCCCATAATGTGGTAGTTCTAATTTTAATTGTGTTTATTTTTTAAGAACCTCTGTACTAATTTCCATAGGGACTGTATTAGTTTATGTTCCCACCAGCAGTGTTTTCTGTACATCTTTGCCATCATGTGCTGTCATTTGTTTTCTTCATGGTGGCAATTCTGATTGAGACAAGATAAAATCTTGTAATTTTGGTTTGTGTTTTCTTGGTTAAGGGTGTTTAACATTCGTTTATTTAACTCACAAATAAAATTGTGCATAGTTATGGTACATAGTGTAGTGTGTGCACTGTGTCATGGCTAAATTAAACCAATTAACCTGTATTTTCTCACCATTTTTGTGGGGAGAATACTCTTACAACTTTTAAAACACATTGTTATCAACTACAGTCATCATTTCCTCACTAGACCTCAAGACATCAAGGAGTCCATTCCTCAGTGTCTACCTGCAGCTTTGTATCTTCAAACCAACAACATTCCCCCGTTCCTAAACAACTCACACCTAGCTCCTGATAGCCTTAATTCTACTCCGTGTCCAAGCCTCATCTTTTCTGGGTTCTCCATATACAGGAGATCCTGTGGTATTTGTCTTCCTGTACTTGGCTTGTTTTATTTAGCTTGACTTTCTCTGTGTTCACCCATGTTATTGCAAATGGCATAGTTTCCTTCTTTTAACACTCAGTTGTAGAGCATGTTTAACTTTATTTTTTTCCATTTATTGGCTATGTTCTTTTTGAACTGTCTGTCTTATTCAGTTACTTTGTACATTTATTGATTGATTTTTGAGGAGTGAAAACTAGACTTCTGTTTTTCATCCTGTAAAAAGTTCAGTTCCAGTTGGATCAAAGACCTTAAGACCTGAAACTGCCAGAGGGAAAATGTGTTAGAGATACAGCGTAAACAAGGTCGTTCTGAGACTTCCGATTTAAAAATGTTTGAACAGCAAAGGAAGCAGTCAGAATGGAGAGACAGTCTGTAGAGTAGGAAGGGTCTTAGTAAACTGCATATCTTATGAGGATGAGGAGTTAATGTTGAGCATTTGGGTTTTTTAATGCTTTCAACTAATGCCTAAAATTTTAAATAAAATTCAGATAGATTTCTTAAATTCTCTTACTCTCAGTGAAAAGCTCAAACTAAAGGATTTTGTAAAGCCAGGAATGGTGCAGTCTTCTGTAATTCCAGCACTTAGGAGGCGAGGTAAGAGGATCACAAAGCACTGGCTTTGCCTCCTGAGTGCTGGGATTAAAGGCGTGTGCCGCCACCACCCCATTTAGTTTTTAAGTCAGTTTTTTTGTTTGTTTGTTTTTCCTAAACTCAGCAGTGACATAAAATTTTGGTTTATTAAAAGCAGAAGGGCTTCTGGAGAATTATGAAGGCTGCAAATTTGTATGTATGAAAAAGAGAAAATGTTTTCATTGCTTGCTTTTTTAACTTTCAGCAGATACTCTTGTGGACAGTTCTCCACATAAAGATTTCACTTACTGTATATGTAGCTTTGTTACAAAGCTTTGTCCTGATTAACTTTTCTTAATCATAGGACTACTACTGAGCATTTATAACAGACCATTGATCCACTTTGGTTCAAAGCTAGTTTGCCCTTCGTCTTTGGGATTAATTGACATTAGATGTTTTTCCTTTTGGTCTTAGAATTATGTATGTTCATTATGACCATAGTAGCATTATGATATTTGATATTCATTTGAATCTTATTAAATATTGAAGGCTTGGTACTATCCAGTATATGACACAGTTCTAGAAATGTTTCTGTGGACTTTCCCTGGTTAGAAAAGATGGCCATGGACAGAAGACTGATTGATGTATTTGGTCCTCTGTGTTGTAGGTCTTGAAGTGACTCTGACGGTCTGTTTAGACTGTCCTAGGAAGTTGCTCCTGACACTTGTACTTCAGAAGAGTGTTTACTTAGTTCCTCAACTTTTGATTAGTTTGCATAAACATGAAAACATCATTTGGATAGTTACAGCATGGTAGACAGTTGTCTCAAGTTTGATAAGAGTCTTAAAACTTGATATTTGTCATTACAGCTTTTTTTTTTTTGTCTCCTGCATCTAAGGCTATAGTTGAGATTTACTGTTTGAATTTTGTCAGCTACCACAAAATCTTTTTTTACAGGTTCAAGGAAAGGACCCTTCAGTGGACATCACTCAGGACCTGGTAGATGAATCTGAAGAAGAACGATTTGATGATATGTCCTCCCCGGGTTTAGAACTGCCATCTTGTGAATTAAGTCGACTGGAGGAAATTGCAGAGCTTGTGGCATCGTCTTTACCATCCCCCCTTCGCCGTGAGAAACTCGCGCTAGCATTGGAAAACGAGGGTTATATTAAAAAGCTTTTAGAGCTTTTTCATGTGTGTGAAGATCTGGAAAATATTGAAGGACTGCACCATTTATATGAGATTATCAAAGGGATCTTCCTCTTGAACCGAACTGCTCTTTTTGAGGTTATGTTCTCTGAGGAATGTATAATGGACGTCATTGGATGCTTGGAATATGACCCAACTTTATCACAACCACGAAAACACAGGGAGTTTTTAACAAAAACAGCCAAGTTTAAAGAAGTGATTCCCATATCAGATCCTGAGCTGAAACAAAAAATTCATCAGACATACAGAGTTCAGTATATACAAGATATGGTTCTCCCTACCCCTTCAGTCTTTGAAGAAAACATGTTATCAACACTTCACTCCTTTATCTTCTTCAACAAAGTAGAAATTGTTGGTATGTTACAGGTAAGTTAGGTCGTTCTCCATCCCTTGTCCCCATCTGTCCCGCCCACAACTTATAAAAGGTGCCAGCTTGATTGATAACATTTAAAATGCTAATTGCTATAAGCAAAAATAATAATTTTTTAAATCCTTACATTGGAACTTAATCTTGTGATATTATGGTAAATATTTTGATATTAATTTATATTACGATAAATAATACTCTTGATACCTGAAGAGTGATGGCACTTGGTTAGCATGCTGGAGGTCTAGACTTAGTCTCAGATCTTACAAATTGCAAAGGGAATGGGTGGTATCTAAGTAGAACAACTTTAGGGGAATAACACTAATAAAATAATCGATGGAGCTGGAGACAGACGTAAGAGCATGTGCTGTTCTTCCAGAGATCTGGCATTTGGTTCTATTACCCACATCACATACCTGTAACCACATCTGCATGTGTCCCTTCCAAAAGTATGTTTTTGAAGTAGTTGAGAGTATTGAGTTTAGGCTTTAGTTGTTACTTAATAACTACTGTGTGATTTGAACAGCTTGTTATAGGAAACCTTGGATTTCTAATCTGAGGAATCATATTAATACCATAGGATACTATGAAGTGTGAAGATCAAGTGAAACCGTACAATAAAGTGTTGAACCTTTGGTAAAGCTTAGGAGCTTTAGCCGGGCGTTGGTGGCGCACGCCTTTAATCCCAGCACTCGGGAGGCAGAGGCAGGTGGATCTCTGTGAGTTCGAGGCCAGCCTGGGCTACCAAGTGAGTTCCAGGAAAGGCGCAAAGCTACACAGAGAAACCCTGTCTCGAAAAACCAAAAAAAAAAAAAAAAAAAAAAAAAGCTTAGGAGCTTTAAAAAGGAATGTCTGTTAATGCTTGATTTGAATGTGAACTATGCTACATAGTATTTGACAAAATGTTAGTCTGTTCTAACTGAAATAGAATTTTTCTGTTTTGTGTGGGTGTGATATCTGTATCTGTGTTTTCAGGTACACCTTTTGTACACATAAAGGCCAGTGGAGGACTCTGGGTGTCCTGTTACTTGCTGCCTTATTCTTTTGAGGCAGAGCTTCTGTCTAGACTTATACGTTGCTATGTGTCCTTGTTTTTCCCGTTTCCAACCCCACTCAGTGGATGCTGATGGTGTATATGGGACCATGCCCAGCTTGTTCTCTAGGTGCTGGGATCTGAACTGTTCTCATGGTTGCACAGTAAGCTCTCTTAAACACTTAGGTTTCCTCCAGCCCCTATAGTATATTTTCCCTACCAACCTTTTACATGTACACATACAAAATTACACACTTTATATCATTGACTGGTTCCTCTGCAATATTATTAAATACTCTTATACTAATCTGGGATGTATATTGAAATTGGATGCCATTAGTTTTTAAAAAAAGAAAATGTCATAATCATATGTATGCCTATTTATATATTTTAGAGGAAATAACCAGCATTATAATTGAGTGTTGTATAGAAAGTGTTTCCTAAACACCTACCATAGTGAATATAAAGCTTACTTCATAGGACCATTAAGATGGCTCAAAGTTAGAAGGAGAGAACCAACTTCCAAAAAAGTTATTGTCTGACCTTCGTATGTGTTCTGTGGCACACTGCTCCCCTTATTCCTAATATATAGATAAATGTAATTTCTTAAAAACTTACACTGTAGTCTGCATGAATTTACATTTTACCTACCTAAGCAAATAGATTGAAGTTATTAACAAATCTTGTTGAGAAATTATAATGAAGAAAATTCAGTGGGTACCAGGAAGGATCTATATGGCTTGTTACTTACTCACTGATTCTGTCTGATTCTGTGATAGAATCCTTTGAGGCCTTTTCAAAATTAATGTGTTAAATAATTATTTCAAAATAATTTAGTGTGTTAAGGAGTATATATGTAATGGGTATCTTCAAATAATAGTTCTTTAAGATCTCTAATTTTAATATTTTAAAAACTTGAATCCTTTTCTATATCTTTGAAGCCTGAAGAATGTTTCGTTTTTATCCCTACTGAAGAGAGGTTGTAGAACCTTAATTTCTACCTTTAGCTCATGTAAACTGAGCTTGGCAAACTCTGGCTCTAACTCTCTACCCTTCTCCCTTTGCCTCCCCATTGCTGTCATTTTAAGCATTGGCCACTAGGCCAGACTTGGCTGTGCTCGTGTTTATTAAGTTTCAGTGTAGCACAGCTATATTCATTTACATACTGCCTGACTGCTCTCCTGCAGTAGTAGAACATGGGAAACCACTGGCCTGCAGAGTTGAAACACTTACTTCCTGGCCCTAAAGTGGGTTTAGGAAAAGAGTGTTGTCAAAACACAAAAGTAATCTTTCTCATAGAAGTCTCCAGTTTGTCTTTGTTTTATTTTGTTATGTTCTGAGACAAGATCTCACTCTGTAGACCAGGCTGGCTTAGAACTCAGAGATCTACCTGCCTCTGCCTTCCTAGTTCTGGGAATAAAGGTGTGTGGCCCTCACATTTGGCCCCCCACGTTTGGCGCTCTGTGTGTGTGTGTGTGTGTGTGTGTGTGTGTGTGTGTGTGTGTGTGTGTGT
>CABHPR010131298.1:24590-49046 GCA_902168415.1 Peromyscus melanophrys
TGTGTGTGTGTGTGTGTGTGTGTGTGTGTGTGTGTGTGTGTGTGTGTCTTTCACTGGTTTGGGGGTTTTTTTCTTTTTTAAAAATTTTTTGACATCTTTCATCAAGCTAGTTTATAGAATGCTGAAATTGTATTTTATACAGTCTTATCAGTAAGATGCCTAAACCTGTTATTTATTTCATAGGAAGATGAAAAATTTCTGACAGATTTGTTTGCACAACTAACAGATGAGGCAACAGATGAGGAAAAAAGACAAGAATTGGTAAGAAATCAAATACTAGGAGGGCAAAGAAGTAAAACAACCATTTACACTCACTACTTTTCCAATTTGAGATTACCTTTTTAATACTTGTTCTTTTTCCTGACTTTAGGTTAACTTTTTAAAAGAATTTTGTGCATTTTCTCAAACGCTACAACCCCAAAACAGAGATGCTTTTTTCAAGACTTTGTCAAACATGGGCATATTACCAGCTTTAGAAGTCATCCTTGTAAGTTTGCTTCTCTCCATTCTGAACTACCCATGTGAACCCAGATCAAAACTGGATGTGGTGTTGTTTTATTGTTTGCAATTCTATCACTTTTCCCTTTCCTCCTTCCCAGGTACCTGCTTGTTCTTTCTTGTGCGCGCGCTCTTGCTCTCGCTCTCGCTCTCTCGCTCTCGCCCTCGCCCTCCCTCCCTCCCTCCCCCCAACCCACTCCCCCCCCTTTTTTTTCCCAGACAGGATTTCTCTATGTAGCCTTGGCTGTCCTGGAATTTGCTCTATAGAGCAGGCTAGCCTCAAACTCACAGAGACCCACCTGTCTCCCGAGTGCTGAGATTAAAGCCGTGCACCACCACCACCCAGCTCTTTTTTTTGTTTTTTAATTTTTTTAAAACAAAAAAAGTTCCCCAGGGCTACACAAAAATTTCCAGTCTTAAAATTATATATTATTGCTGTTAATATCAATAATATTGTTGTTAATAATATATTATTTTTTATATGTATACACACACACAAATATATAAAATTAATCCCAGCACTAGAGAGACAGGGGAGGCCAGCCTAATCTACAGAGTGAGTTCCAGTACAGCCAGAGCTACCTGTTACACACACAAAAACACACACACACACACACACACACACACACACACACACCAAAAAAGTTTTTAAATATGTCTTGAGGCTGGGGAGTGGGTCAGCTGGTAAAAATGGTACCCGTGTCAAAAGCTGAATGTGGTATCATTTTTATATATGGAGGGAGGGTGAGAGAAGAACTCATGGTAAGTTTGGAGTCTGAGACAGATGTGTCCAGAAACTCACAGGACAGCTAGCCCTGAGTATGCAGCACTGCTACAGACACAAGGAAGACCTTGCCTCCTCTAAGATTTGTCCTCTGGCATTACTGTGTGTGCTGCCTTCCTTCATGAAGTTGGTTTGTGACTGTAAGTATGGTCACAAACCACTGAGCATGTGGAGGTCATTGCACTACTTAGGTATCAATCCTTGCCTTCCATTCTGTTTGATTGAGGGTCTCTTGCTTTTTGTTGTTATATACTGCATGTTAGCTAGGTTAGGCGCTTTCCTGGATTCTCCTGTCTTCATCTCTCATCTTGCCATAGAAACATTGGGGTAACACATGTGGACACTATCATCCCTCGCTTTGCATGGGTTCCTCTTGGGATTTGAACTCGGGTTTTTAGGCTTTTTTGGTAAGTGCTCTATCCACTGAGCAGTCTCCCTAGCCCTTAGATAAATTTTTACAATTCTGACTATTTTATACAGTGTATTGTGATCATGGTCCCCCATCCTTTTTGGTTTTCGAGACGGGGTTTCTCTGTGTAGCTTTGCGCCTTTCCTGGAACTCACTCTGTAGCCCAAGCTGGCCTCGAACTCAGATCCACCTGCTTGCTTCTTCCTCCATAGTGCCAGGATTAAATGAGTGCATCACCACTGCCCTACTCCTATCACTCTTATTTTCATGTCTCCCTCCCTGCCTCCCTTCTTCCGTCCTTCCTTTTTAATTAGGGTTGCTTATGTAAGTGAGTGTGGATAAGGAGTTGTTTGCTGGATCATTGAACAACTTTTCAGCGGCTATACCCCCAGCAGCCATTTTGATGTTTCTTTTATGTTGCAGTGCTTTGTGACAATTTCTTTTGTCAGGTTTTAGATAATTTCATTGATAAAGTTCCACATTTTTATGATTGTAAGAGAATGGTACTTTTTCTCTGTAGGGTATGGATGATACACAGGTGCGAAGTGCTGCTACTGATATATTCTCATACTTGGTTGAATATAATCCATCCATGGTACGAGAGTTTGTCATGCAGGAGGCACAACAGAATGATGATGTAAGTAAGAAGTTAACAGAGCAAAAAATAACCAGCAAGGTAAATATTATTTACACTAATAGTAAGTATTTATGCATAGGAGCCTATAGCTGGGGTTACGTATTTTTAAAATTTAAACTACTGCTCTTTGGGAAGTGTAGCCAGTGTCAAATGGCTCACATTCTTCCCCTTAATTTGCTCCTGCCTTAGTTTATACATTTATTGTATTTGATGTCAACTTTTTAAATTATGAAGCTGACGTGGCTCTATGGTCTTATTTCAACCCTGAAATCAGTTGACCATTCTGTCTGTAGAACTGTGACTAACTTTCATTGGAAAGCACTTACACTGCACTAGGTGGTTCTCAGAATCAGGACTAAAGACATAAAATATAGCCCCTGACATGTAGTGGGAAGTGTTTTCCTTATAACAATAAACACAGATTATTGTCTTGTACACTTAGAGAAGCTGTGCTGGTATTTAATTAGAAATTAGAATAGGCAAATTGACTTTAAAAAATCTTAGACCGTCTTGGTAGTATCGATTGAATTTTGTGGTACACAATGTGTATAGAAGCCCTGAATGTATGTACTGTTCTACTTTGTTTTACTAAAGCAATGGTTCTGTTTTTTGTTTTTGTTTTGTTTTGTTTTGTTTTGTTTTGTTTTGTTTCTCCTTTCTCCTAAATTTTTGGAAGCCACTTTTTACATAAGAATAAATAAGCTGCCAGGCGGCAGTGGCACAAGCCTTTAATCCCAGGCGGATCTCTGTGAGTTCGAGGCCAGCCTGGTCTACAGATCGAGACCCAGGACAGGCACCAAAACTACACAGAGAAACCCTGTCTTGGAAAACAAACAAACAAACAAAAAGAATAGATAAGCTATCTTGAATTCCTTGAGAAGAGGAAATTTATGTCTCCTTTGGGTGAGGGGAATTTGCAGAATTTCAGCTTGCAGTGTTACAAAATGAAACATAGTTTTTGTTACTTTAAAAAAAATATACTCCACCAGTTTGAAGTTGAATGCCTAGTAATGTCTTTATTTGTGGTTTCTTTTTAAAATTATTGTTCTAGACTACGTGCAGAAGTGTACCATGAATTATTGAATCATAATCACATTTTTCTTCTATGAAATAGTCCTATCTTGAGAACCTGAATATCTTGAGTAATTAAAACTAAAGGCTGTTCTTGTAGGCCCTGTAACCACTGGTGAGCAGACATGCCTGTGCATCTTCACACTCCATGAACATGCATTAGGCTTCTGGATATCACTCGCCAATCATTCCCATATAGTGTCTGCATTTTCTTTGTCCTTGTCTGTCTTACCACTGCGTACATAGGCAAGCGGAAGGAGTTTGCTCACTGTATCCCTCAGTTTTTATTTGTCCTCTGGGCCAAGAACACCAGCCCTCAAAGGTCCTTAGGAAAACCAGAATTTTGGTTTTCTTTGACATTTGGAATCCACATAATATACTACTGTTCCGTACACTCCAGTCTCTACTTTACTCAATTTATCATTTCCACAAATGGAAAACTGCTATTATGTTAAACATAAAAGAAAACTAAAAGTAAATGCAATGAAAGCAAAGCAGCTTTATAAATTCTAAGTATTCTTAGTTTGAAGATATGAGTGTAAAGTCCATGAGCTTTCTGCAGATAGTAGATGAAGTTATTAGAGAAGCAAAACATGTTTTAACACCAAGTCTGACCTTTATGATTTTTTTTTTCCTTTAATCAGACAAGTTTAAAGATAATAGAAAAGCCCAGAGGTAGTGGCACACGCCTTTAATCCCAGCACTTGGGAGGTAAATGCACTTGGGAGGCAGATCTCTGAGTTGGAGAGCGGGGAGCAGCCTGTGAATTCCAGGGCAGCCAAAGCTACATAGTGAGACCCTGTCTTAAAAGAGAAAAAGGAAATAATAGGGAAAGAAACTTAATTTTTTTGTTGTTGTTAGGGGAAAGAAACATTTCCATCTACCCTGTTAAATAGAATAGTCATTCTAGTTTGTTTGAAGTTAACAAGACAACTAGAGTTAGCTGTAATGCTGTAATGTGTCTTAGTAATCTGTATTATGTGTATTTTTATCACCAGGATATTTTGCTCATCAACCTCATTATAGAACATATGATTTGTGATACAGATCCTGAGCTTGGAGGAGCAGTCCAACTTATGGGGCTGCTTCGAACTTTAGTTGACCCAGAGAACATGCTAGCCACTGCCAATGTAAGCCATGGCTATTTCTTCTTTTTCATAGCAGTATGTTATCTATTGCTAGTAGGAACCAGTACAGTTTAAGTTCATCTAAGTATTTTTGATTCCTTAGAAAACAGAAAAGACTGAATTTCTGGGTTTCTTCTACAAGCACTGTATGCATGTTCTCACTGCTCCCTTACTAGCAAATACAACAGAAGACAAGCCTAGTAAAGGTAAGATAATACAGGTTCGTAGCTTTCTTGAATTGTCAAACTCAAAAAGCTGGTGTTGAGTACAGTCTAAATTTAAGATATTGGGGCTGGAGAGAGAACTGAGCGGTTAAGAGCATTGGCTGCTCTTCCAGAGGACCCACACTGCGGCTCAGTCCCAGGGCATTACCACCCTCTTCTGGCCCCCATGGGCACTGCACATGTGTGGTACATAGAAATATTTGCAGGCAAAAAAAAAACAAAACAAAACAGAAAAACAAAACCCTAATGCACATAAAATAAAAAATAAAAGTCTATGAAGGAAGGAACAGAAGCAGGGGCAGCAGGATACATCCTAAGAAGGAAGTAACGATCTTTAAAAGATTGAGATTTAACCATGTATTTTCAAGAGATTTTTGAGGTGAAATTTGTTTAAAACCACGATAATCACAGTTAACAAAAATATACCAAAAAAAAGTATTTGTTTTCATGTTGGATTTTGTTTGTGCTATAGGATCCATGCTGGCCTCAAACTTAGAACTTTCCTGTTTCAGCCTCTGCAATACTGGGGTCACAGGTGTGTGCCATGGTGCATGGCAAACTATTAAAATTTATTCCTTAGAACTTGTGCTTAAGTGTGTGTATTAAAGGGGTAGTTTCAGAGTCATCCTTGGGAAATTGCCGTTGAAGCTCTATCTAGGAATCCATACTTTATTTTCCCTTATAAATTCACAATGTAGTATGTTTATTTTAAAGCATACTCTATTAATAGTATAATTCATGGCATTAGTAGAAACTGTAGTAGTGTTGATTACTAAATAAATGTTTATTCTTTTTACCTTTTTTTTTTTTTCTTGAGAAAGTTTCTTTACATAGCCCTGACTCACTATGTAGACCAGGCTGGTCTTGAACATACAGACATCCACTGGCCTCTGCCTCCCCAGTGCTAGGATTAAAGATGTGTTTAGATAAACTCTTGTGTGACCCTAGAAATCAAATTTTGAAATGTCCTTTTGCTTTTTCTGTATTTTTTTGTATTTGGTAAAATTTGAGGACCGTTTCCAAATTCACACAATCAAGCCACCCAGCATTTACTAAGAACTTGTAGAAGGGATTATGTCATATTCTGTGGGGGCTAAGTGATAGGAATGAAAAATAAAATGCTTAGGAGAGACTTGCTGACTTTAAAGAGTAAAGATTTCTCAGGAATGACACTTGTGTTAGGAGTGCACTGTGAGTAGTGAAGAAAGCAGAGAGCACAGTGAAGGTAGTGGAAGAAGACAGATGACACCAAAGATGAAAGACACAAAGACTGCTTATTGTCTGTTCAGCATACATCTGATCGTGCTTTGCTTATTCTAGATGACTTTCAAACTGCACAGTTACTGGCTCTTGTATTGGAGTTGCTAACATTTTGTGTGGAGCACCATACCTACCACATAAAGAACTATATTATCAACAAGGACATCCTTCGCAGAGTGCTAGTTCTTATGGCCTCCAAGCATGCTTTCTTGGCATTATGTAAGTGCTTCTTAAAGAATTATTTATTATCTTTCTATATTGTCCTGTTCGTAGCTTTAAAGCTCATTGCTGAGAACATTACTGACTTGGGGGATGGGGGTTGTCAGGGGACCTAGGATCTTAATACAGGCTCTGCTCCCTGTGATGTAGTTTGGCAGGTGTTCATACAAAGTGGAGTGACTAGAAGGTATCTGCCAGTTCAAGTGGTAAGTAACTACAGTTTAACCAGACTACCAGCAGCCTCTCTTTTGTATAACTTACAAACTGAAAGATGGTTTAATAAAAGATTCTCACAGAGCCTGAAATATGTACATGTGGATCTTTATGGAGAAAGTTAGGGAACTGTTTCATAGCTACAGATAATTTTCTTTACTTTCTGTGTGTGTTTTTTGTTTTGTTTTTATTGTTTTATCTTTTATCAGTAGTCATTCTGCAGCCCAAACTGGCTTTAAGCTCACAGCAATCCTTATGCCTCAACTGAGTGCTGAGGTTACAGGTACAAGCTACCATTCCTAGCTTTACACATAGAAATTTTTGTTTGTGTGCATGGTGCTAGGAATTGAGCCCAATACCTTGACCACTACACTACATCCCTAGCCCAAAAGCAATAGGAAAGTTTTAACAAGATTCTTCTTTTTGTTTAAGATTAGTCTTAGTTATACTTTTTTTTTAAGCTTACATTCACAGTGTTAAGACCTCAGTTTATTATAGTAAAACATACTTTCAAATTAAAAGTAGGTTAATCTGGGCGGTGGTGGTATACACCTTTAATCACAGACAGCAGGATCTCTGTGAGTTCAAGGCCAGCCTGATCTACAAATCAATTCCAGGACAGCCAGAGTTGTTACAGAGAAACAGAGAAAACCTGTCTTGGGGAGTGAAAAAAGTTATTTATTGGACCTAAGAGATGGCTCAGCAGTTAAGAGCACTGGATGCTCTTCCAGAGGTCCTGAGTTCAATTCCCAGCACCCACATGGTGGCTCATAACCATCTGTAATGGAATCTGATGCCCTCTTCTGATGTGCATACATACAGACAGAGTACTCATACACAAAAAGTACATAAATAAATCTTATCTTGTAGCCAGACTTCTTAGGTAATGAATTTGCATATCTAAACTGTAGTTATTGGTCAGTTGACTGACCAAATTTAGAGATCCTGGTGGCTGAGATGCTTACTGCCCAGTAACTTGCCAATTGGCTTTTAAAGGTAAGTTGGGGTTGTTGTTTTAAGGCTTCATGTTTCTTTTCAGTCTCCACTTGTCATGTTTCTTTACTTGACACACTGTGACACACACGTGAGTTTGGAATATGTCACAATTCTGTATTACTACTGAGACTTTCTGAGGACTATATAGCAAATAAATCATCTCCCACCAGTGAGCGCGGCACATACAAAGGACGACTTTAAGGGGTTAGAAAGATGACTCACTGGTTAAGAACACTAGATGGTCTTCCAGAGAACCCGAGCTTGATTCCCAGCACCCATGTGACGATTCATTACTGTCTTTTCTCCAGTTAGAAGGCAATCTGATGCCCTCTTCTGGCCTCCACAGGTACCAGGCACACACATGGTATATAGGCATACATGCAGGCAGATCATAGTACACATAAAAACATTTCTCCATATACTTACCATAGCAGAGGTGATAATACCAAGGCCAAGTTCTTTCAAGTCACCATAAAGAGTTTTGTATATATGTGGGGAAAGGAGTTTGGGAAATGAAACAGATAAGTTTAAATAGTTTTATTTCAACAAAGAAAATAGCCAGATATGGTGACTCAACCTGTAGCTCTGGTATTCCAAAGACAGACCAGATGTCTGTCTGAATTCAAGGCTGAATTCAAGGCTAGTAGTAGCTACATAAAGAGAACCTGTCTCCAGGGGAAAAAAAGAAAGAAAAGAGATTAAACACAAACTACTATTATATTTCATTGAATCTGAGATGCACATCTTTATATATTTATCCTCTCAAACTAAGGTAAGTCTTACAGTTAATGACATGGCATTTATAATTAGTAGTTTTGTTTTCATAGTTTTTACGAGAGTATCATGTGAAAATCAAAATCCAACTTAATAAGAACTATACTTAGAGAAACATAGTAATAACAACTTGTTCTAGGTGAATCAGATTAGGAAGTTTTCACAGAGGTGTTAACTTGAATTGTCTTGTTCATAAGAGAAAGTGACATTGTTAATTGAACGTGCAATTAAGATGGTAAGTATAGGACTGCGGTGTGTTTTGCTATAGATGGGAAACTTGAGTCCAGCTGGAAAATGTCAGGACATGGAAGCTAAAAGAAAAGGCCTAGAAAAAAAGTTTAGGCATTCCCTTTGTCTTTTTTGCTTGTAGTATTGTAAAAAGAATTCATTGTAATCCAGTAAGAACTGCGTAGAGAATCGTTTTACATGATGATCATACTGGAAACTGCTATTCTATCTTAGATATAGTCTATATGTATTTTATAACTGGGACAAGTTACTTTGAAACCTAACTCTTCACAGCGGGCCTCTATTCCCAGACTTCGGGATGAGAGCATCTCTGACAATAGCAGTCATCAGTAATAATCCTTTTATAAAGACTGGCTTTAAGCTGGGTAGTGGTGGCACACGCCTTTAATCCCAGCACTCAGGAGGCAGAGGCAGGTGGATCTCTGAGTTCAAGGCCAACCTGGTCTACAGAGTGAGTTCCAGGACATGCAAAGCTACACGGAGAAACCCTTTCTCCAGAGAAAAGATTTGTGGTTCTTCTGAGAAAAGTATGCATTGAAATAAAAAGTTAGGTATACTATTTCAGAAAGAATTTTATAAGTTAAATACACACGTAAGTAGAAAAGACCATAGTTATAGATGGTTGTGAGCCAGCATATGGTTGCTGGGAATTGAACTCGGGACCTCCAGAAGAGCAGCCAGTGCTCTTAACTTTTGAGCCATCTCTCCAGCCCCAGGAATTCTATATTTTGTGTGTTGCTTTTCAATTAGTATTTATCATTTTTAAATACAACTAAGCAAGTCTGTAGGTAAGACCCACAGTCCTTTCTAAAATGAGTACAAGATAGATAACAAGTTCCATTCATGTATGTACTGTGCCTTTTTTTTAAGACTTTGGGTACTTTTATGTTGATTAGGTATTGTTGTTTAAAAAGTGTTGAGTTCAGGCTGGGGAGATAGATTGGTGGGTACAAGCAGCTTGCTGCTAAGTTTGGTGCCTTGAGCCTACAATGGTGGGAGAAGACCAAACTCCTAAAAGCTGTTGTCTGACCTCCACATATGAGCCATGGCACATACATTCCCCCTCCCACACATAGTAAATGGAGAACAGAAACAGAACTCCGTAAAAAGAATGATTTTCTTTTAAAGCTTTATTGTAGGGTCAGAGGCAGCTCAGTGGTAGAGTGCTTACCTGGCATGCTAACATCGTGAGGCCCTGGCTTCAGTCCTCAGCGTCAATAGAAGGGGGGCCGGCAGAATTTTGCTACAAAGCTTCTATTATTAGTTCCACGTGTGGTAATGAGTCTCAGACTTACTCCATGAAATCTCATGTCATGTACTACAAAAAAAAGTCATTAAAACTGAACACAAGAGAATCCTGGCCTGTTATAATGAAGATTAGTGCCATTGTGAGTGGAACCAGAGTGCACATTACATTGAAAATGCTTTGGTTATGCCAATTGGGATAACTAGGAGCTTTCTCTAATCTCCTTTGAATGACTGGACTTTATAGAATTGACTAATAAAATGTGGAAAACAACTTGCTGTTCAGTAGCAAAGAATAATAGTATTTGGATATTTTTGATGCGGGGCTGTTGAGGCGGGGGTGATTTTAAACAGAAATAATTATTGATGTAAATCAGGACAAGTGGAAATAAGAGAGGGAGGCCAAAAAGTAAAGAAATAAACCACACCTAGACCTACCTTCTATCTGCATCAGCACTTTCTGGGAAGATATGCTTTTTAAGGGGTTAAGGGTGTCATCTGCATGTCCTGGCCTCACTGAATTCTGGGAAGGTAGTAGATTCTTTCCCCATACCTAGGAATTGCATATGTAGCATTGGGGTTAATGTGATGTTTTGATAGGACACAAGTCTCCACAAAGCCTGCAGAGTTAGATTACCAAATCTTAGAATAATAGTTCTTGCTTTTTGAAAGTTTAAAATTTACAAATTAGCATGAGCTTTTCAAGTGTTAATTTTTGTCTAAACAAGTAGAGCTGTCTCACTTAAGTTCTTTTGCCAGCCAACCCAAGAGAATTCACTGTTTTAGAAATAAACCCTTGTCAGCCTTCACTCACCACACAGAACAATGCCTCTTACTGCTTAAAATGTCTTCACCATACTTACGTTTTTACATTTTTTCAGTAGATTAAAAATAAAACGCAGTTATTACTCTTTAAACTATTTTGAAACTCCCTGCCCAGAGTGTTTCTTTATGAAGATACACTCTTAAATAAGTTGGATTGTTAGGGCAGTTTCTAACCAACTGTACCTAATTGGGCATTCACTTGTGGACCTCTTTGTGCCAACTAAAGAAAAATTGAGCTGCTTTACTCCTCTGCCTTCCCACCCAGAAACCGTGTCAGCATGGTTGCCTGGCTACCTGCTCATGAAGGACTTGATTAATAACAAATTGGCAATTTAACGAGCCACTTCCATGATCTCCAAAGAAACCAAAATACAAACACAATATTTAATCTTGCCAACCGAAGACGATGTGACTGCGTGAAGTGAGTATGCTTTTTTGAACTGTTTACAGTAATTGGGGCATTAACTTACTGATAATTCCATATAGGTTAAAGAGGGTTTTGCTGAAGTCTAGCTGTCTGAGTATATTTGGATCTTGATGAATGGTGACTTAAGTAACTCCCCATACCTCAAGATGCAAATATATATCTACTAATCTGTAAGTTAAAGCCTAATTAATTATTAAAGGGAAAATTAAAAAGCATACTCGCTGCAATGAGAGTAGAGGACTGAATTTTAAAACAACCTAAATTTATATCTAAACCATGGGAAGGCAATTTTCGGGGCATGCAGATTTTTGCGGTTTGTTTCTTTTTTTTAACCACATCTACAAATAAACCAGTATAAATCCATGAACTCTATAAAGTAGTAAGAGTATCCAAAAATTTGGAAATCAAATTACAGTACAGTGGATTGCCCTAAAAAAAAAAAAGTGCTTTTTTTTTTATTTTATATGATTTAAAATGTATTCAAAGTGGTATGATGAAAATATTGTCCCTTTAAATAATATGGTAATCTCATTCCTTACCTTAGCTATAAACTTCATTTTGGCCAATAGTGATTGATGTATTACCAGAACTTTTCTGGCTTTCTAAGACTTGTGTTCTATGATAACATACACTACCTTTTTGGTGGTGGTGGTGGTGGTGGTGGTGGTGGTGGTGGTGGTGGTGGTGATGGGTGTCCTAGATCTCACTATGTAGCCCCCATAGCCCCCATTGGCCTTGAACTCTAAACAGTCCTCCCACCTCAGCCTCCCAAGTGTTGGAATTATAGGCATGACTTCCACAACCTACCAACACACACTGTTTGAGAATGCCTTTTCTTACAGCACTCTTAAGATCCCTGTGTTCAGGTTCACATACCTGCACACAGGTAAGAATGGAGAATACTGGTGTCTGTTCATAACTTCGAATGTTTGTTGACTCCAAGATGTAGAACATTAAACAGCAATACCTCTGTGTTTCAGGTGCCCTCCGATTTAAGAGAAAAATCATTGGATTAAAAGATGAATTTTATAACCGCTACATAATGAAAAGTTTTTTATTTGAACCTGTAGTCAAAGCATTTCTCAACAATGGATCTCGTTACAATCTGATGAACTCCGCCATAATAGAAATGTTTGAATTTATTAGAGTGGTAGGTTCTGTCTTCTTATATTAGGATTTTGGTTTTAAATTGAGAAACTTGAGTATCTGTCTTTTGTCTTGAGAGTGTGTGGCAAGATTTTCTTTAAGAACCATACTACCAAAAACATAAGATTAATTGAATTTAGACCAATAAAAATCCCCAAATAATAGGTGTGCAGAACTATCTGGCATGCTTTATAGAGCTGTGATAAATATGCTGGCTGATGTGGCTCAGTGTGTAATCCTAGTACTCCTCCGACCCTGTCTCAAACAAAAGAAAGAATTGTGATAAGATATACAGAACTTTTCATGCTTGTCATTTTCATTATTCTAAAATATATCCTCTAAGGGTAGTATTTTTATGTTACTGCACAACTGCCACAGAAGTCCATCTCCAGAACTTTACTTTTTCTATTCTTTAGTATGTTTTTGAGATTAGGTTGGGTCTTGCTCTACAGTTCAGGCTGGCCTCAATCTCATGACCATTCTCCTGCCTCAAGCCTTATAAGTGCTGGGATTGCAGGTGTGTGCCGTTGTATCCAGTCTTGGGGAACCAGAATCACTAGAGTGGGGCTTGGACATACAGTCTGGGAACAACTGTGGACATTTCCCAGATACACCAAAAGACTATTGAAGGAGCCAATATAGCAAGCATATGCTGTCCCCGTTTTCATTGTTTGACTATTTTTAAAATTGTATGCTAACTTTAAGAAATTTTGATGAGTCTTAGGAATTACTATAGTAAAGCCTCATTTTATCTTGTTAAAGTGGTATTTTTGGATCTGATTTATTTCATTACAATTCTTTTCTGTAGGAAGATATAAAATCATTAACTGCCCATGTAATTGAAAATTATTGGAAAGCACTAGAAGATGTAGATTATGTGCAAACTTTTAAAGGATTAAAATTGAGGTTTGAACAACAAAGAGAAAGGCAAGACAACCCCAAACTCGACAGGTAAGTTACCACGTACTTGAACATGTTCTTGGTTCAGCAGTAGATGGTGTGGTGCTGGCTTTCTTGGCAGTATTTGAGTTGTAGAGAGAAGATGAGAAGACATGCACAGGAATTGCAAGGAGTGGAGGAATTGCCGTTGTCTTCTTTTTCTTCAACACCTTTTATGCATGCATGTGTGTTCACACACATGTATATTGTGATGGGGAGGGGCAGGACAGAGGACTGTTTCAAGATAACTTGCAGGAGTTAGTTCTCTTCTTCCAGCATGTGGGTTCTGGGGCTCAAACTCAGGTTTGTCCTACTTAGTAGAACACACCTTTACTCTCTTAAGCTGTTTGGGCAACTGTGTTAGTTTTGCTTATTTGTTTCTGAAAGTAAGATCTTCAGACACCATTATAAACTGATACAGCAGTGAGGTTTTACATGATCAGAATATTATCTTAATTGATTTTTTTTAAGTATAGATTATTTAAAATACCATGTACCTTCCTAAATAACTAGATTCACACTTACAGTATGGGTTGTTGTCGTCGTCGTCGTCCCCCCCCCCCCCCCATTAATTTTGTTTTGTTTGTTTGGTTTGGTTTGGTTTGGTTTTCAAGATAAATTTCTCTGTGTAATAGTCCCTGGAACTTGCTTTGTAGATCAGGCTGGCCTCAACTCACAGAGATCCGCCTGCCTCTGCCTCTCAAGTCCTGGGATTAAAGGCGTGCGCCACCACCACCCAGTCCCATTAACTTCTTAATATATATGCTTTGTCTGCATGTGTATCTGTGTATCTACCAGGTGTGTGCTTGATAGCCGCAGAGGACAGAAGAGGGTGTTGGTCCCCTGGGAGTAGAGACACAGATGATTGTGAGCTGCTGTTAGATGCTGGGAACCGAACCCAGCTCCTAACTACTGTGCCGTTTCTATCCAGCCTTTATAGTATGATTATAATCTGTGCAATAATTACTTAACTCCCAGTGTTAACAGGTTTAATTATTGAGCTATAAAAAGTATTTCAGAAATATGAAGTTTGAGTATACCAGCTTATATCAGATTTGATACAGTCTGTCTTTTACCTATGCATTTTGTTCCAGTGTGATTTGGTATTTGGTTTTGGTGGTGTCAGGGATCAGGCCCAGTACCTTGTTTACCTCAATTCCTTTACAGCCTTCCATTTTCTCATAGCATGCGGTCCATCTTGAGGAATCATCGATATCGACGAGATGCCAGAACTCTAGAAGATGAAGAAGAGATGTGGTTTAACACAGATGAAGATGACATGGAAGATGGAGAAGCTGTGGTGTCTCCATCTGACAAAACGAAGAATGATGATGATATCATGGATCCAATAAGTAAATTCATGGAAAGGAAGAAATGTATGTTGAAACAGTGGGCAAGGGAAAGTGAGGCTCTCTCAGCCCAGGTCTTTATTTCTTGAGAAAATGATTAGTATCTACTCAGAACATAAGATGACAATTCAGAGACCTACAGGACATGGCTGAATTGCTAACCATGTGAAGGTGTATGCTGAGTTTTCCTAGTTTAAGGAAAATAGTTTGATGGAGGGTACAAATACTAAATGTGATACCGAAGGTCATACTTCTGCATTGTAAAATTTGCTGGATAATAGCATTTAGTACTTGGATAGGCATTGTTCATAGGTTGGATGTCAAGAGTTGCTCCTGAGCAAAGAAGTAAGCTAGTTAATTGTTTTCTAGTGTCGCTTCATTTGGAGGAATTCAGAAAACAATGAGTGACAATTATTTTACACTCTCCTTTTTAGTGAAAGAAAGTGAAGAAAAGGAGGTGCTTCTGAAAACTAATCTTTCTGGACGACAGAGCCCAAGTTTCAAACTCTCCCTGTCTAGTGGGACAAAGACTAACCTCAGCAGCCAGTCGTCGGCAGCAAGCCTACCTGGCTCTCCAGGGTCACCTGGGTCCCCAGGCTCTCCGGGCTCTCCTGGATCCGTCCCTAAGAGTACATCTCAGACGGCAGCTATTACCACAAAGGTACACTTCTCACTCCCCACATGCTGGCCCTTCTCTACCATGCTTTAAGCTTTCGCAGTGGTCAGTGCCCCTGGGTTTTACTCTTTGCTTCTCTCTTCTGGAACTAGCTAACTGCTGTGGACTGGAGGGTGAGACCTCATCACAACCACTACCTGAACTCACATCAACATGTCCAGTGCAAAATTCAGTCTCTTGGGTGTTTTCCACTTAGGAACTACAAGTTCATAATTTTTGTTACCTTTCCCAATTAGAAACCAGCTCAAAACTTGGGAGGGGAAGCAGCAGTTTTCTGTTTGTTGTTTGATTGGTTTTGTTTTGTTTTGTTTTTTAGGTTAACTAACTATTATCGCTAACATTTCATATAAGAAGGAATAAAATTTTGATACTAAATATGTAGACAACATCTCTTTAATAAAAGTATTTATTTTGGTGGCTTTTGCTACTTAAGCATGCCTTCCCCCAATGTACATAAAACTAATAGCAGTTAGACCAGACTAATTAAATTCATAGTGCCGTCCAGTCTCTTTTGTTCTTTTTTAAAATACATTTGTGTGTGTGGACATAACCACAGCACATGTGGGGGTCAGAGGGCAACTTGAAGGAATCAACTCTCCCACCATGTGGATCAAGCTTAGGTCATTGGGCTTGGTAGAAAGTCCCCTTACCTGCTGTGCCATCCCACAGTCTCATTTCATTGACACTGACAGGAGATCCCTTGAGGCTAAGGCTGAGTCAGAGATGTTGAGATGAAGACGTAGGCTGAGAGCAGAGTACTATGGATTTTCATAGCCAGATTATACTGTAGGAGTTGGAGAAGTAGGCTGAAAAGGAAATCCAAAAGAGAATGACAGATTGTAGAACTACTTACTTCCTATCTGCCTCCATTTATGTGATCTGTCTTCTGCATTTTGATACCATTTTAGATTTTGAAGTAAATTTGAGCCAGCCATTGTAGTGCAGGCCAATAATCCTAGCTCCTTTGGAGACTGAGAAAAGAAGATTGCTAGTTCAGGGCCTGCCTGGGCAACTTAACTGAGACCCTGGCTCAAAAAGTAAAGATGAGGGCTGGGTGTGTAGCAGTAGTAGAACCATTGACTTGAGACATATGAAGCCCTGGGTTCAGTGCCATTTAAAAACTGTTAGTCATAAGCCATTTTTCAGTGATATTTGTTAACTGGGTGGTTTTCTAATAGTGTGTAATTTTTTGTTGTTGCTGTTTTAATTTTTAATAGCTTAAAAGAACCTTAAATATGAACATTTAAAATATACATAAGCTGGGTGGTGGCGGTGCATGCCTTTAATCCCAGCACTCGGGAGGCAGAGCCAGGCAGATCTCTGTGGGTTCGAGGCCAGCCTGGTCTACAGAGCGAGATCCAGGACAGGAACCAAACTGTACAGAGAAACCCTGTCTCGAAAAACCAAAATAAAATAAAATATATATAAAAATAATGAATGGCTTTCGGCATGCTGCCATTAGACCTATACTTTTTCTGGGTTTAACACAGGTATTTTCAAATGCAGTGTTTTTTCTTTAAATAATCCTTATTTCTGAACAGGGAGGACTCGTGGGTCTGGTAGATTATCCCGATGATGATGAAGATGATG
Source organism: Peromyscus melanophrys (assembly GCA_902168415.1). Classification (NCBI taxonomy): domain Eukaryota; kingdom Metazoa; phylum Chordata; class Mammalia; order Rodentia; family Cricetidae; genus Peromyscus; species Peromyscus melanophrys. Next base: position 41,249 of record CABHPR010131298.1, read on the forward strand.
ATGAGGAGGAAGATAAGGAAGACACGCTACCACTGTCAAAGAAAGCAAAATTTGAGTCCTAATATTAGCAACTGCCTGTGATCAGTACCTGTTGACGAAACTGGTTCTTTACCCCTCCCCCTACAAATCCACGTCACAGCGCAGTGGTCTCTTGTGAGTGACTGACACAAATCAGCAGCACACTGGACTTCTGCTCATCAAGTGCCAATTCAATGGAGCAGGAGGAGGGGATGCCGTGCAGTTAGGGGGAAGACATAAGCCTGTGAGCTCTCCAGCTTGGACCACACATTGCCCTTTTCTCAGGGAAGGAAATGGAAATCAAAAGCCAACAGGGCAGGGGTTTTGTCAGTGGAACTCTGGATTGACTGGTCAGTTGCTACAATCAGAACTTGCTTTCTTGGACCATGTTTGAGACGTAGAAGAATGGGTCTTTCTGCCATAGTTCCTCACTAGTAAAGAATGCCAGCAGTTTCTTTGTTTAAAGAGACCTGCCTTTAAAACCGTACATTCTGAACATTTTAGTCAAGCTACAACAAACAGGTTTGGAAACCTCTGTGGGGGAGGGGCAAAATAAAGTATCCTCTTTTTTTAATCTGTTCCCTTTGCCCTTCAAACTGCAGATTTTTTTTTTTTTTTTTTAAGGTGGGGATTTGTCCCTACTTGATTAAAGATTGAGTGGAATTCTAGATGTGGTCATTTGTGTCATAATTTTTCTTTTTGTTTCAGTTTGTTTGTTTTGTTTTTCTCCCCCTGAGTGTATGATTAGTTGTTGAATATATATATTTGGGACCATTAAAACACTTTTGATGTAATATAGCCTAACGTGCTGGCACCTGCTTTACATGTGTAATTTGTGTTCTACATCACAGTTCTTAATTTGTTTAGAGTTTTATGAAAGATGGTATAGTTTTTATTGACAAAAGCAAAGTAATCTTACAACTATGTGCATAAAAAAGCAATACTATTTTGTGACTAAATATTTTATATTAAAATTTGCATCAGCATCTGTCTTGAGATTTCAGGGAAATAGAATGGAATTTAAAACTTCGACAGTTTTGTTAAACCTAGAAACATGAAATTAGTATTCCAAAGAGATTCAGAAATTTCATATCTTGGAGAAATGACGGTACATTAAATCAAAATTGAGGATGGATGATTTAAAAGTAATACTTGACTTTTGAATAATAAAAAGAAAAGTGAAGAGTAAGAGAAATTGTATTAATTGTATGTTTCTTTTCTTTCTTTCTTTTTTTAACATATACCCTTTGGAATACCAGTTTAAGCTATAAGTGGTGGTACCTAAATAAACACCCAAGGAGCATTATGTGGCACCTTATTAAAACAGTATTTTGGGGTCTGGGGATGTAGCTTAGTGGTAGAGTGGGTTGGGGCAGCTTTCATTTTTAGCTCCATTACTACCTGAAAAATGTGTTCTTGAATAGGGTCTTTATTGTTAGACATAATAAGATTACTTCAAGGAAATGAAAATGTCAGGGTTCCAAAACCCTCACTTTTTTAAAGTGGAAAAAAATGGAACTTTATAGTTGTAAATGAGTAAAATTTCATACCCAGGAAAGGACATGATTGTGGATATACTCTGAGTACCCAGCCAAGCAGCTTGTGATTCTGTCTTTGCTGCTTTATTCCTTAGTAAGATCAGGAGCTTTAGAATATTATTGGGCATGGTAGTGCATAGAATCTTTGAGTTTGAGGCAACACTGTAAGAAGAAACTTTAAGGAGTATAATAAATTATAAAAGATTAATTCATTTCACTATAGATCTGCTTTTTTAAAAAGATTTATATTTTATCCAGATGATAGCGTACACTTCTTTAATCTCAGCACTCTAGAAGCAGAGGCAGGCATATCTCGTGAATTCAAGGCCACCTTGGTCTACAAGGTGAGTTCCAAGACAGCCAAGGCCACACAGAAACCCTGTCTCAAAAAAAAGTTCTGTATTTTATGTTGATGGTGTTTTCTTCATGTATGTTTCTGTGCCACATGTCTGCAGTACCTGGGGAGGGCAGAAGTCAGATCCTCTGGACCTGGAGTTACAGATGGTTGTGAGCAAGCAAGTGGGTACTGGGAAACAAATCCTGGTCATCTGTAAGAGTAACAATTGCGTGTAACCACTAAGCCTCTCTCCAGCCCTCTTTTTGATCTTTTGAGACAGGGCCTAGCTCTGTGACTAGCTGGCTTAGAACTCACTATTTAGACCAAACTGGCCTTAAACTAGCTAGCTAGAAGCAGTCCTAGCTCTTCCTCCTGAGTGCTGGGATCATTGCACCAAGGTACAGTTAGAGCTACTTCTGAGTCAGAAATTCTGACTGTTAATTGAAGTTAACACCTATCTTATTTTTTGTTGTTGTTGTGTTTTATTTTTTTGACCAAGTCTCACTGTGTCCTTGGCTGTTTGGAACTCAGTATGTAAACTAGAGTTACAGAGGTCCACCTGCCTCTGCCTCTTAAAATGCTAAGAGTGTTGGGCTGGAGAGGTGGCTCAGCAGTTAAGAGTGCTGGCTGCTCTTCCAAAGGTCCTGAGTTCAATTCCCGGCAACCACATGGTGGCTCCCAACCATCCGTAATGGGATCTGATGCCCTCTTCTGGTGTGCAGGCACACATGCAGGCAGAACACTGTATACATGATAGATAAATAAGTCTTTTTTAAAAAAAAAGAATGCTAGTGTGTGTGCCCACCATACCTGAATCAACTTAACACTTGTTTATATAGAGAAAGGAATAAGGTCTAAGTCAAATACTGTCTTTACTGTTACTTAAAACATTTTGTGTCAACTAATGATGGTGGCTTAAACATTTTTTTTAAGCATCTCTAGCTGAACTCATCTTTTCAGAATGATTTTTTGGGCACTTGCTTTGATATTCTAGGAATGCTTGGACAGGGGACAGACTCATCACTTCATCTAGTTATTTTAAAGAAATCTATGTTAACCTTTGGCCACACTTTTCAGATTATTGCTTTCTTAACTCTTAGTGCAAACGATGAAGGTTCGCTATGTAATAAGTCAAAAAGAACTTCTGGTGGAGATCTACCATTAGCCAGAAGTTACTAGATACTCAGCCCTCAAGTTGACAGTTTAACTAAAAGGCTACAGTATTGTTTTTGTTCTAGGAATTCAGCCCTGGACTCTAGTACCCAAAGCACATGTTGTACCACTGAGCTACATAGCCCTGAGTCCACACTCCTAAACCCAAGTCTTGGTAGCTGGTATGAATATAATATAAATTATTTTTCACCTCAATGATACCAATAAGTTCTTTTGCTCATTTTGTAGTGTTTGGAGTGGGGGAAAAAGGAAAAAAAAAAAAAAAAACTTGCTCGAAGTGATGAAATCTTTATAATCCAGGAAACATATTGCCATCCACACTTCCACAAATGCTACTCTGGTAGTTTTCAGTGGATTGTGTTTAGTTGCTATTTCTTGCCCAGATGTACTCAGATCCTGTATGTAATTTCATCAGAACATTTCTCTGATCTTTGTTACTCAAGACACCCTGTCTATTCCTTGAAGGAAAGTTCTATCTTGTTTCAACTTTATATCTTCAACACCTAACACCAAGTAACTTACCTACATGTGACTCTCTATACGGAAAAGACCCATCTGTGCTCACTCTGCAAACTGTCTTACATAGTTAACAGTTTCTTAACTCTGAATTTTCCCCCTTTTAGTGGATAGAAATGGAGGACTCCAAACTTCCTCTTTATCTTGATCTTCAGAGAAGTTTTATGAAACTAGAACTCTAATGTATTGGTATTGTTAATGTGTTTGGGTAAGTCTTACTAACTCGCTGGATGTGATGGTGTATGCCCATGGTGTAATCCCAGGGGCAAAGGCAGCCTGACCTCTTGCGTTTAAGGCCAGCCTGGTCTAAAGCAAGTTTCAGGACATCCAGGGCTACACAGAGGAACTCTGACTGGGTGAAGGGGGAGGAGTTACTAGTTACTAAAATCTAATCTTTCCTGGCCCCACCCTCTCTGCCCGGGATGGGTTCAAGCAAGCCAGCCTCACCTTCCAAGTGGTTGGAACTTCAGACATGCTCTACTGCACCTGGTTTCTGAGTGGTTTTGAGACAAACATTTTGACAACTTAGTTCAGGCTAGCATTGTATTTATTCACTACCACTGCCCACATATAGGCACAAACTTCCGTTAATACAGAAAGAAAAATAGGTAGATTTTACTTTAAAAATGCAATCAGAAATAACTAGTTTATATGCTCTCATAGCTTAAGCACTACTCTAGAGGAAGGTGAGGATATTTTTAACAGCCTCCATGATGGTCATAATGGGGTGGCTCTGAGAGGTACAGACTTCACATGTAAGAACACAGGAAAACTGGGTGTTCTAAGATTCTTAGGGTTGCTACTCAAGTTCTTGAGGGTCCACCTTTGGAAGGATGAGGAAAAGGAGGGCCACAATCAAGAGGCCGAATGAGCATTCAGGAAGCCATAGTATGTAAGTCCTATCTGCCCACTGATTGGTCAGCTGACTCGACCAATTTCTGGTAATTAAAAAGTTATGGATGGAATGTAGGGGCTGGAGATGTAGCTTAGTGTTACCACACTGGCTTGCAATGTGGGAGGCTATGGATTCGGGTCCCAGCAAGAGTGTAAGGGCAAGCGCATAGAAGTTTTAAGTTTCTTGATCCTTACCTGTACTGAAAACTACAAAGTAACTGAGGGCTATAGAAAAGGGTGTGTGGGAAATAGCTGTCCCAATGGCATGCTACCAATGGAGTATTGAACACGTCAGCACTGCAAAAGATGGAGTGTGTGTGTGTGTGTGTGTGTGTGTGTGTGTGTGTGTGTGTGTGTGTGTGTTGATACTTTGGGAGTTGCTGGTGAGTCAAATCCAGGGCAAATGCTCTACCACCACGCCAAAACCCAGCTGTGTGTGTGTGTGTGTGTGTGTGTGTGTGTGTGTGTGTGCGCGTGTGCGCGCGCGCGCAGTGTTGGTTGAACTGGGACTTCCTACTTGGTAAACATTGATTTAGCCACTGAGCTACATCCCCACCCTTAAACATATTGATACAGTCAAAACCTGGAGGGAGATGACTATAATACTTCATCTATATCTGAAATTTTCTGCTCTTAGTCAGAGTATGCAGCAAGAATGGTATATTGGTTAAAATTAGATACCTAGAAATGATGGAGAGAACTTTGTAAATCTCATTAAATGGGGTAGAGTACCCCCCCCCAAAAAAAAAAACCAGTTTCAGAATTCAAGAATCAAAGGCATATTGGAAAGGACTACCTCTATTCAAGAGTCTCAGATAAGAACGATGTCAGTCACTCCCATTTCTACCTACCCACTGACTGCCTGGTCCTTAGCCAACCTTGAGGTAGTTCTGATGATGCAGGACAGCACTGAAAGATGCGGCCTCTGCCATACTTGGTTGGGAGTTTAGGGGGGGAAAAAAAGCATGACTTAAAAGTAGCAGCTCAATTTAAAAAAAAAAAAAAGACTTAGATTACTGGGCTGGAGAGATGGCTCAGAGGTTAAGAGCACTGGCTGCTCTTCCAGAGGTCCTGAGTTCAATTCCCAGCCATCACATGGTGTCTCACAACCATCTAAATGAGTTCTGGTGCCCTCTTCTGGTGTGAAGACATACATGCAAGCAGAACACTATACATAATAAATCTTTTTAAAAAAAGAAAAGCCAATTTAGATTACTAAATTTGAATCTATTTAGGGAGTCTGGAGAGAGGGCTCAGCAGTTAAGAGGGCCAGGTTCAATTCCCAGCACACAGAGATCCAATATTTTCTTTTTTTTTTAACGTGTGTGTGTGTGTGTGTGTGTGTGTGTGTGTGTGTGTGTGTGTGTGTCTGAGTCTGTATGCACATGTGATCGTGGATGCCCATGGAGGCCAGAAGAAAACATCAGATCTGGAGCTGGATTACAGGCAACTGTGAACAACCAGATGTGGGTGTTGAGAACCAAACTCTGGCCCTCTGCAAGAGCAGCAAGTGCTTTTAACCTCAAAGCCACCTCTCCAGCCAGGAACAGAACTTCTAAAACACGTTTGCAAGGCTGCCTACTAGGACATCTCTGGAGCTCACAGATCTTAAATTTGAATGTTTTGTCCAAGATAAAATAATTCTATTTGGACAGGAGATATGTTAATGTGGACAAAGCAAATAACAATGCAGAAACTCCCAGCAGCACCCCCAAAAAAGCCAAAATGATCTGGGGAGAGGTGGTTTGTGTCCACAGAATTTTATTTTTTTAAGATTTGTTTTTTAAAGCTGGCATGTAATGGCACACACCTTTGATCCCAGCACTAGGAGACTGAAGCAGGTGGATTTTTTAATTCAAGCCCAGCCTAGTCTATGTGGTGGTATTGTGTTCCCCAAAATATTGTGCACGCTAATAAACTTATCTGGGGTCAGAGAAGAGAACAGCCACAATATTAAACATAGAGGATAGGCAGTGGTAACACACACCTTTAATCCTAGCTTTCCAGAGGCAGAAATCCCTCTGGATCTCTGTGAGTTCAAGGCCACATTGGAAACAACCAGGCATGGTGACTCACGCCTTTAATCCCAGAAAGTGAACCTTTAATCCCAGGGAGTGAGGCAGAAAGCAGAAAGGTATATAAGGCGTGAGGACCAGAAACTAAAAGCATTTGGCTGGTTAAGCTTTCAGGCTTTTTGAGCAGCAGTTCAGCTGAGATTCATTCTGGATGAGGACTCAGAGGCTTCCAGTCTGAGGAAACAGGACCAGCTGAGGAACTGGTGAGGTGAGGTAGCTGTGGCTTGTTCTGTCTCTCTGATCTTCCAGCATTCACCCCAATACCTGGCTCAAGTTTGATTTTATTAATAAGACCTTCTAAGATTCTTGCTACAAGTCTACAGAATGAGTTCTAGGACAGCCAGAACTACACAGGAAACCCTGTCTCAAAAACACAAAACAAATTACTTACATGTTGTAAAGGTTTTACTTGCATATATGTGTACCATATACCCTCCTGGTGCCCTTGGAAGCCAGAAGGAGTATCAGATCCCCTGAAACTGGAGTAACAGATGATTGTGAACTACAATGTGTGTACAAGGAACCAAACTCAGGTCTTCTGCAAAAACAACCAGTGCTCTTAACCGGTGAGTCATCTCTACAGCTCTAGTTTATGCCGAATACTGGAATAATCTGCCTGCGGAAGGCCAATGGACACAGAATCTGTGTGATGCTGTACCTCTTGAGGATTTAAACATAACAAAAAAGAAAAGAAGAAAAATAGGGAAGGATTAACACATTTAACGAAAATACCAGATTTATATCCAGAAATATGAAATATCCAGAAATATGAAACATTGTTGAATGAAACTAAAAAAATGTTTAAATAAGTGCAAAATACCTCACGCACACTGGATGACAGTATTGTTCAAGTGGTAGAGCAACCCCATTTAATACCCCCCAAAAAAGAAAATCAAAAAACCTGGTTCCTGCAGAGCATGGTGGCCCACGCCTTTAATCCCATCACTTGGGAATCAGGGACAGACAGATAGGCCAGCCTGGTCTACATAACAAGTTAAGTAAGCCATGGCTAGACAGTAAGACTGTCTGGAAAAGAAATCCTTCCATTCAAGAATTGTAAAAGCAACATACACATTTATATCAAGAAATGAACGGACATTTTTGCTGTGGGATGGTCTGTATGTCAAACATGTTGCTTATTGGTCAATGAATAAAACACTGATTGGCCAGTGGTCAGGCAGGAAGAAGTATAGGCGGGACAAGGAGGAGAGAATTCTGGGAAGTGGAAGGCTGAGCGGAGACACTGC
>CABHPR010131299.1:6592-23641 GCA_902168415.1 Peromyscus melanophrys
TAGATAGATAGATAGATAGATAGATAGATAGATAGATAGATAGATAGGTAGGTAGATAGGTAGATAGGTAGATAGGTAGATAGGTAGATAGATGAATAGAATAGAATAGATAGGTAAACAGGTTTTTTTTTTTAAGACAGGGTCTCTCTTTCTCTCTCTCATATAACTATATAAATCTTGACTAGGGCTAGCAAGAAGGCTCAGTAGGTAAAGGAACTTGTCACCAAGCCTGACTATTTGAGTTCAATCCCCAGAACCCAAGGAGTAGAGAGAACTGACTCCCTCAAGTTATCCTCTGACCTCCATATGTGTACTGTGGCATATTCATGCTCCCAAATAAATAAATGTAATTAAAGTGTCTTGACTATTTCTGTGTGTGTGTGTGTGTGTGTGTGTGTGTGTGTGTGTGTGTGTGTGCGCATGTACACACTTCAGCTTGTGAACTTGCACAAAAGAAGAAAATCAGGAACAGGAAGGAACCTGCTGACATTTTTATAGGGTCATACTGAACCTATATATCAATTTGAAGGATAATTGATATATTTTTACAATGAGTTTTGTATCTACAAACAGAAAAACCTGTCAAATTATCTGAACCAAATTTTCTCTGTGGGGATCTTGCACATCTTTTATATTTAATCACAGGTATTTCACTCTTATACTTGGTAGAAGCAAGCCTCTTTAAAATTTCATTTTCTAACTAGTCATTGCTAGAAGATAGAAATGGAATTGATTTTGGTATATTGATTTTTTTCAGCCAGCTTTCTTGATAAATGTCCCCATTAATTTGACTATCTTTGGGATTTTTCTATGTAACCAAGGGTATCCAAAAAGACCTTTGCTCCTCCCTTTCCAATCCACGTATATTTTTCCTTTTTAAAAAAGTTTTTTTTATTCATTTTACATACCAACCACAGATGCCTCTCTTTTCCCTCTTTCCACTCCCCCATCCTCCCCCTTTACCTCATTTTTCCTTTTCTGAACCCCTCTTTTGTAGAACAGGAGGTTAAGAGCAGACATTCTCTGTCAAAGGATTTCTGACTCAGGGTGGATTTCCCCAGAGGCAGACCCTGAGACAAAGATTTGAATGCAAAGCCAAGCTGCTCACACTGCTTAACTCAGCACTGGAACAGCAGCCAACACAAAGGGCAGTTACGAGGCTGGATTCTGGACTTTAACATTGCTGGTGAGTGATCGTGAGCCTCACAGCTCCAGCTATCTTACCCAAGACAGGAGGAAGCTGGAGGATTCACGCACACAAGCCTTGTTACTCTGAGAGGGAGCTGCCCTGCCGTAAGGAGCATGCGTTCCCCAGCATGTCCACTGATGGGAGTAGAAAGCTCTTGTTGGGGATGGAGAGATGGCTCAGCGGTTAAGAGCGCTTGTTGCTCTTGCAGAGGACCCAGGTTTAGTTCCCATCAGCCACATGGTAGCTCACAGACAAGCCTGACTCCAGGGGACCTGACACTCTCTTTTGACCTCTTTGGGCATCAGGTATTCACATGGTGCGTTTACATATATGTAGGTAAAACACCCATAAACATTTAAAAAAGAAGAGGAGGAAAAGAAAATTCTTGTCAAGCAGCAAAAGGAAGTGCTCAGGCAAAGATGTCTAGATCCTGACAGCTGGAAGTGGGACCACACACACAGGAGTGTAGGACAGTTCCTGGCAGGATCTTCAATTCGAACCTTCAACATTTTACTATTACAGATAACACGGGCAGTCCCCAGAGAATCAGAGCAGCTGCCAAAGTCTGAATCTGTTTGTGCATCCCACAAAAGTCATTTAGGTTGAAATGGGCAGAAAGAAAAACAAATACTATGTTACACATAGTTAAGACACAGAAAGTACTACAGACTCTGATGTCAAGGTGCTGCCATCCAGGCTCTGTGATGCTGAAGTTCATCATCACCATCAACACCAGGAGCTGAGTCCACCAGCAGCATCCCTACCCTTAACCCTGGCCAGCAGAGTGCAGCCCCACTCAGTGAGAATCTAGTCATGGACACGACCCACACCAGGGTTTCTCACGACCACACTTAGCACTGACAACTTAATGTGGGTACCTGGAAAAAACCCAAACACATCAAACAAAGTTCTAGCTAAGAAAAAAAGAGGAATTAACAAATCTTAGACAAAGAAGGGGGAGGAGGAGAAAGGAGAGCAGAAAAAAGAACCCAGGAAGAAAAAGGAAGGAGGAGGGCAAGGTAAGGAGGGGAAATTTAACAGAAGCAAACAAATAAACAAAAGTTTTAATAAGAGACTTTATAAGGAATTACGCAAATAAATATGAATGCCTACATGAGTAATCACATGAAATCTTTGAAAATCAATCCCTTTAGAGGCAAAAGCTTAAGCACACCAGTTTCTGCACAATAAAGTTATGAACGGATTTCCCAGAACAGCATTAAATCCATTTGCTTTGTCAGAGAGACTCTATGGCCTTCCAAAAGCCCCAATGTTATTAAAAATCTCCAGAACATTAAAAAGAAAGTCTCTGAAGTAACAGTAATATTGTTATCTGAACCTGATAGCACAAAAGAAAACTGTAAATTCATTTTATTTATGAATATAGATGCAAATATCACTAAATAAAATACCATCAAACAGAAGCAATGACTCAGAAAATAAGCTGGTCCTTGTCGAGCAGGTCAGTAACCCCAGCTACCAGAGGCTGAGGCAGAACTCCAAGTTCAAGGCTGGCCTATGTAACTTAGTAAGACTCTTTCTTTAGAGGAGAAAATTACTGCTGTGAGACACACTTCTGTCTTAATAGAATGAGGTCGGGGAGATGGTTCAGAGGGGAAGAGGGCTTGCTGTGCAAGCGTGAGGACTCAAGTTCAAATCCCTAGAATACATGTAAAAAGCTGAGTATGCCACGTGGGTGCCTGGAACTCACTCAGGGGCAGAGAGACAGGAGGATTGCTAGGTCTTGTCTGCCACCAGCCTGGCTTCAAGTTCAATGAGAGACCCTGTCTCAAGGAAAGAAGACCAAATGATGGAGCAGAGAACCAACCCAACGTCTTTGTCTGTACTCCACCATACACATAACTCTCTCTCTTGCATACACACACCACAAACAAAATAATAAAGAGAGCTGGGGATGTATTATAGCTCTATGGTAGGCAGCTTACTCAGTAAATATTAATCCACAGGAATAACCAATCAGGACTTACCCAATTATCCATGCAAATACATGTAAGGAGAAACAACCACGAAGAGTACATACTACATGATTCTATTTAGAACTCTAGAAAACGCCAACAGAAAGTACAGTGGCTGCTTGTTTCCAAATAAGGAGAAAGAGGAGGATGGCCAAGTGGTACACTATGCCTGCTTGGCTTTCTATGTGGATGCTAGGGATCCACATTTCAACCCTTACACATGTACAGCAAGAACTTTATCCACCTAGCTCCTGCCCCAGCCCTTCACCTGGTGTTTCCTTGTTGAATATCGTTGAGCCACCTGGATACTCTTGCTCATGAAGTTGCTATTCACACACTGCCCATTTTGATGGATTGTTATCTTGTTCGTATTAATATGTATACTGAGCAAACAGACATGCTCACAAAGGGCTGTGTTCTTGTAGATTCAGAAGACAATCCTTGGATAAAGATGCCTATCACTAACATTGTCAACCAGGGTGTGGTTAGTGAAGGCTGTTGATATTTTAAATGTTTTTAGTTTCATTGAGGTAAAATTTAAATGAAATCAAACTATACTATAATCCTAATATTTGGGGGACTAAGGAAGGAGGACCAGCTTGAGGCTAGACTGTGGTACATAATGAGAAGCTCTGTCTTAAAAGAATATATGCCAGCCCAAAGCATATAATTCTATAAATCCTGACAGATATACACACTTGGGAAATTGCTACTACAAACAAGACACAGACTCTTTCCCTGAGCTATATGCCAAGACCTTATCTCAAAAAGACCAAAATCAAACCAAACAAAACATCAGCTCAAACACAGTGATTCTTTGTCATTTTTTAAAAGATTTATTTATTTTATGTATATGAGTGTTCTATCTGCATATACACTTGCATGCCAGAAGAGGGCATGAGATTGCACTATAGATGGCTGTTACCTACCATGTGGTTGCTGGAAATTGAGCTCGGGTTCTATGGAAGAGCAGCCAGTGCTCTTAACTGCTGAACCATCTCTCCAGCCCTGTCAACTTTTTTTTTCAAGTGTATCTCACAGCTGTAATTTTTTTTAAAGAAAAAGTTCCAGGAGCCTATTGTCTGAATAACTATACACATAAAACCAGTCAGAGAAGTCACCAAGGAAGTGACGGTCACGCTTCATTATTGTTGGCCTTTTGATCTTTCATCTAAGTACTTCTTCCATGTTCTTTAAGTTAGACATTTATTTTGGTCACAAATGCAACCCAAATGTGAATAACAAATAGGATTTTTTATCTCCCCTCCATAGTCCTATAGGTAGAAAAAAAATTACTAAACGTCTCTTTATCACATATTTGGACATGGCTGTCTCACACGCTGTAATCTGGTCTTCTGAAACCCTTACTGAACTATAGCTCATCGAGTTAGAGCAATCCTAAGGAGTGCTTGATCTCATGGGTACTCTAAAGGTGAGGGTAGTGACTGGCATGGAGGCTACTGAGAGGTCTTCAGCAAACTGAGGACCACTGGGAAACTGTAGAGGCAAATTTTGTTAACATGACAGCAGGACAACAGGTCCTTCAATTAAAGCTCAGATGCCACCTGTCGTGGCTTCAATGAGCAATGGCTCCCAGAGGCTAAGGTACTGAACACCTGGTCCCCGCTGCTGCTGCTGTTTGGGAAGGTTATGGAGCCTGCGGGAGGTGCAGTCTTTGGGAGGAAGTACGTCATCGGTGTGTGGGCTTCAAGCCTCTTGTGTTTGTCCTCTCTGCTTACGTCCCGTTGAGATGTGATTTCCCACCATGATGAACTGTCCTTCTGGAACCATAAGCCCCCCAAAACACTTCCTTCTATAAGTTACTCCATCATGGTATTTTATCACAGCATAAAAAGGAACTGATATGCTACCCAGCACAGCACAGCTGACTCAACCATGGACAGTGGCCCATTTCTTGTTGCCAGGGTGGCTCCTGGTAAGGAACCATGAGTGATGAAGTCACAGGGATCTTTCTCTGAGTGGAATCACACACACTACAGCCACCACAGAAAATAGACCTCCCCAACTGTAAAGGTTTGTTCCCACTGTGGAGTTAACAGCTATCAATCATATCACAATCTACGGTTTACACCATCTCAGAATTTCAAAAGCCTTTGACTGCTTGAACAATTCACCACCTATGGTACCAAAGTCATCCACCATTTGCCAAGGCTAAGGCTCTCATGTATTCCTCCATCTTAACTCCAGCCACGTGGGTTAAAGAGCTACAATTCCGAAAATGTTCAGTCTGGCAAGCTTTTCAGCTATTTAGTCCACCTGTTCTTTTTTGGTTTTGTAATTGTGTATTGTATATGCACTCCTGCGTGTGGTGATATATTGTGTACCCCAACAAACTTGCCTGAGGATCAGAGGACAGAGCCAGCCACTAGATTAGACACAGAGGTCAGGCAGTGGTGGCACACACCCTTGATCCTATCACTTGGGAGGCAGAGATCCGTTTGGATCTCTGGAAGTTCAAGCCAACACTGGAAACAGAGCCAGGCAGTGGTGGCATACACCTTTAATCCCAGTACTGGGAAGCACACATGCCTTTAATCCCAGGAAGTGATGTCTGGGCAGAGAAGGGTATATAAGGTGTGAGGAAACAGGAACTCACTCTCTTAGGCTGAGGATTTCATAGAAGAAAGAACTAGTGGCTAGCTGTTCTGCTTCTCTGATCTTTCAGCTTTCTTCACCCTGATATCTTGCTCTGGGTTTTTTATTAAAAGACTAAGATTCGAACAACATCTGCGCACATGGGTGTGTACACCTGTGGAGGGGAGGTGGCATTCACTATCTCCCTACCTTATTTCCTGGAGACAGGGTCTCTCATTGAAACCATAACTAGGCTGGGGGCCTGCACGCCCCCGTGATTCTCTGGTCTTGGCCACCTACAGCACTGGGATTACAGGATGTCTATCTTTTTGACATGGGAGCTGAGATCTGAACTCAGGTCCTCCTGCTTTCCCACCAAGTGTTATCCACTGAGCAATAGCTCTATCCCCTGGTTTCAAAATTTCTTTTTACGTAGCGGATTGTGAAATAGTCCACTTATCCTGCTTTTGTTTCTTGAGACAGGTCCTATACAGTCCAGACTAGCCTCAAGCTGGGTCTTCTAGTCCGAAGCTCCCCACTGAGTACTGGGGATGCAGACATGCTCCACCATGCACTTGGCTTAAGCCTACCATCTTAATTCTTCATCCTACTGTGATTTTTTCCCATCAGTTCTGGTTTTGAATTTTTTAATTTATCTTCACCTTTTTATTATAAAATGACTTAAATGCACACAAATTTTGAATTAGTGTAATCAATATCCATAGTCTCTTCAGAGTCAATACTTTTCAAACCAATTGATAAATAAGTCTGTTTATACAGCACATACACACACATACATGGATTTGCTGAACCATCTTTTTAAAAAAGATTTTTATATGTATGAGTATTTTGCTTACATGTATGTCTATGCATGACATGGGTGTACATGCAGTGTCTGTGTAGGCCAGAAAAGGGGTACTGGATGCCCCGGAATTGGAGTCAGATAGTTGTGAGCCATCACGTAGGTGCTGGGAACTGAACTTGGGTCTTCTCCAAGAGCAGTCAGTGTTCTTCACTACTGAGCTATCTCTCCAGCCCCATACCTTAACCTTTTAAAAGTCTGGAGATCAAAATCACAGTGAATGAAAGTGCTTTGAGAAGTGTGACGCTGGGGCTGGAGGGACGGCTCAGTGTTTCTCACCTGTTATTCTTGCAGAGGATCTGGGTTCAGTCCCCAGCATCCACATGGTGGCTCTCAACTACAGTTCCAGAAGAACCAGTGCTGCTTCTGGTCTCTGTGGGCACCAGGCACCATGTGGTGTACACACACACACACACACACACACACACACACACACACACACACGCAGACAAAACACTCATATACATAAAGTAAAATAAATCGTAAAAATAAAGAAAGAAGTGGTGTGAAGTCCCTGTAAACAGGAGCTCCTGGTTCAGGTGAGACGCAAGGACAGCCAAACAGTACTTACCTGCATTTTAAGTACATGTACATTTGATCCCTTTGCTTTCTTTCTAGGATTTATCCGTTACTGCACCCCAACCTTCACCTCTGCTCAGGGTTCAGAGGTTCAGGCCAGGCTCTACCCCACCATGCAGCTTCTGAAAAAGCACAACAGAGCTGGAGTACAAATCCACTTTAATAATCCAGCATCAGCTAAGCGGAGATCCTCCCCTTCAGTCAAGGGGTGGAAGACAAGCCTCGCCAAGGGGCCTCAGTCCACTATGAGGTTGCGGCTTACAGAGGGGAACAGCTCAAAGAAGCCCTGAAGTGAGAGGCAATGGGGGTGGGAATTAGTGAGTGACCAGACGCCAGAGTCCCACCACTCACCTCCCGTCGCCCTCAGTTCTAGTAACAGCAGCATCGAGCTTTCTATGCTTGAGATCCTCTCTTGCCTCAGCCCCTATCCCGCCAACCACTTTCTGAGGCCTTGAAAATGAACAGTGGTATAGCTAAGTGTCCTCAAAGGTCCATGTGCTAAAGGCTTGCTCACCAGCCTGTGGCATGATTGGGAGGTAGTGCAACCGTTAAGTGGTGGGGCCTGAAGGGAAGAAGTTAGGTCACTTGGGATAAAGCACACTTTTGAGGGGACACTGGGACCCATTTCTACCACAGCCCCCCTCCCGCCACTGACAACTCTCAGGGGAGCAGATTCCTCTACCACATGTTCTCACCATGATATCTTCTTTATCACAGGCCTCAAATTAACAAGCCAACTAGCCATGGAATAACGCCTCTAAAACTGCGAGCCAAAACAAACACTGGCTTCTTATAGACTGTTTATCTCACTTACTTTGTTAGAGTGATGGGAAGCTGATACACGGACCCTTGTTTTTCTACATAATAGCACCATAGCAAATAGCCCCAGCACCAAGGCTAGCCCCTTAATGATGGAGAAGAGGGTCAGGGGGAGTTACCTTGAAAAGGGTGAGGGTCTGGAGGACTCCAGTGGTACAGGCTGTCTCCCGAATAGAGTGCATAGCCAGCTGGGGGCTACCTAAGTCTAGCACCCGAAGCCCCAGCCGAGAAGCCAAGATAGGTCCAATGGTGGTCCCACAGGGGGAGTCATTCCGGACCATGAGGTCCTGGAGAGAGGAGGAGAGGTCATAAGCCAGGTATGCTCATTAAGATCAAGGAGGAAGCTGCCCCACAGCCACAGGGCTGGAAGATGATCTAGTTGTCTTTAAGTGTTTAACAACACTGTTTTACTCTCACATCCAACCCGAACCCTCAATACACACAGGAAAACACACAAAGTAGCTTTAATGTAGTTTTAAAAGCTACTGCTGGGGTGGAGGTGTGGCTCACTTGGCTGAGTGCTGGCCTAGCATGTGTGAAGCCCTAGCATGTGTGAAGCCCTGGGTTTGAGCATACTCTGGGCATGGTGGTGCACACTTGTAATTCCAAGACCTGGGAGGCAGAGGGAGCAGGGCTTTACAGCTCTACTATGCTGCACACTGAGTTTGAAGCTGGCATGGGCTACAGAAGACCCTATCGTAAAAAAAACAAGGAAATCCTAATATGATGCTAGATTTTAAGATTTTTCTTTTACGTATCAAACAGAACTATAAAATAAAAGCCAATTTTTGTCAAATGGGAATTACAGTATTAACTCATGATTTAAAAAAACAATACTTTTTTTTTTTTTCCTAACAGCCAAATCTGAGAAGGGAAATGAAAAACTGAGGCTGAAATTTAAATCTTAAAAGCAAGGTAACTTTCAAGAGTCATGTCACAGGGCATAGGAAAGGGCTCTCTCACTGGTCAAAGTCACGACAATTTGACCATCACACATAATAATTCCGTGGATAGCATTCAATAAATGAACATTCACAATTTTTTTTTTTTTTTCCAGAGCTGAGGACTGAACCCAGGGCCTTGGGCTTGCTAGGCAAGCGCTCTACCACTGAGCTAAATCCCCAACCCGAACATTCACAATTTTGATAGTAAAAAAGGAAAAGCAAAGAAACAAATTTGTAATGACATTTGGGATAAAACTTCACCTTGAAAAAGGTTACTGAAGGGAAAGAATGAGCAATTATCTTGTTTTCCCGTTAAGAGTCATCTTTAAATTGTGTATGCACGCATGTATGTGCATGTACATGTTATGGTACCTGTGTCAGAGACAACTTGCAGGTATGAATTCTCTCCTTCCACCATGTGGGTCCCAGGCAGCAAACTCGGGTGGCCAGGCTTGGTGGCAGATGATTTTACCCATGGGCCATTTCTCTGGCCCAAGAATCATCTTTCATGATAACTAATCAGCCTGGATGATGGGGGCAGGTTCTACTTCACAGAATGGGAAGGCAAAGAATGGGGTGGGGGGTTGTCAGTCAGTTCTAATATAATTGCTGATTAAGCAAGGATTATCAACTAGTGTTAAAAGGGGAACTCACTGCTTGTACAGCTCTGTCCAGCCAGTGTTTGAAAAGAGGTAACAAATGTATCCAGTGATTTAATTTTATAAAGTTTAAAATAAATGCATAGGAAAAATCTGGAAGAATATATAATAAAATTCTAGTGATAGTTTTTTTTCTTTTTTGAGACAGGGTCTTATGTATCCCTAGCTGTCTGGAACTCACTATGTAGACCAGGCTCAAACTCACAGAGATCCATCTGCCTCTGCCTCATGAGTGGGGTGCTGGGATTAAAGACGTGTGCCACCATGCTGGGCCCTCTGGGTTAGATGCTGTTGTTTTGTTTTGCTTTTTTGAGATAGGGCTTCTCTGTGCAGCCCTAGCTATCTCGGAACTCACAGAGATCCACCTACCTCTGCCTCCTGAGTGCTGAGACTAAAGGTGTGCGCTACCACCGCCTGGCAGGACCTGTTTTTTGTTTTGTTTTTGGTTGTTTTTTTTTTTTTTTTTTTTTTTTTTTTGAGACAGGGTTTCTCTGTGTAACAGTCCTGGCTGTCCTGCAACTAGCTCTGTAGATCAGGCTGGCCTTGAACTTGCTATGTGGCTGAGGATGACCTTAAACTCCTGATCCTCCTGTCTCTACTTTCCATGAACTAGGGTTACAGATGTGTGCTACCATACCTGGTTCAAATTTTGTTTTTCCATTTCTGTTTGTCTTTTCTAATGTTCTGAAGTACACATGCCCTGCTTCTGCTGTAGACTATTAGGAAGAAGCCTACACTGTCTTCACAATACCTTAGGATAGAAGTATTCTTCCAAGGCCTCAGAAGCAAACTGGCGCAGGTGAGCTTCCTCTCTTATCCCCTCTCTCAGGGCCTGCTCCCCCACTACTAGGCTACCTCATTCCCATCCCCTGCTCTCAGTCCCGGCCTGCTCCCCCACTACTAGGCTACCTCATTCCCACTCCCTGCGGATCTTTCTGTTCTTTCCCTCTGGCTACGATGTTCTTCCCGGAGTACTTCTTTCTCAGTGGCTAGATCTCATTTCCTCGCAGAGGCCTCTCTATGAGTAGAATGGTCTGGCATTACACAGGACAGGATGGAGACAATAGAGCACAACAGCCCTGTCTAGTCCTGCCTCCACCAGAACTGTGTGTTGTCTGATACTGGACCACCTTGGCCCAGATCCCTCATGTAGGAATCTATATGTACACACAGTGTGACTAAGGACAATGATGGGTGATTTCAAGGCCAGAGGAAGAAAACGAACAGTTGGGGTTCTAGGCTCCCCAGTCCTAATACTCCTTCTCGGCTGGCGAACAAGACACAGGGAAAGTGGGTGATAGGTGGAAAAGAGGCAGGATGAAGCTGCCAGGTGTCAGGAGTAATCCTTAGAGAAATCGGCAGTGCAGGGATCCTTATCACCCCACTTTACAGATGGGAACCCTAAAGCCCAGACAGCTTAGCAAAGTAGGGTAAAGTCAGCACAACAAAACCAGCCATGCACCTAGCTCTGTACCGCAAACCCCTGATCTCATTTACTGGGACTCCCTCCGCTGAAGCCCATCCACTCACTGGGGGCACACAGGTTTCTGTCTTCCTCCCGCTCCCTCCCCCAGGCCTCCCAGAGAGGACGCACACTCACCTGCAGGGGCACCCCGACTTGGCTGGCCACCTCTCGGATCAGAGCCTCCGACACTGCATTCGAGGCGTACCGCTGCTTGTTGTTCACCTTGATCACAGGGCCCTGGGAAGTCAGGGGACAGAGATGACACGAGGCCCAGGGGGACCACACAGGCCAGAGCCGGCCAGGCCACCCCATCCTTGGGAAGCATCTTACCTTATGGAACAAGGGCCGGTGGTTCTCTTCATGCTTGTCCCTGTGAGAGGTGGTAAAGGTCAGGAGGGCACACTGCAGTGGGGGCCTGTCAACACCTCCCACCCCTTCCAAGGCAGACAGCACTAACGGGTCAGGGCACTCTTTCCGACCCAGCCCTGCAGGTCCTCAAGGGCATTCAAAACAAACATTTCAGGCCAATGCTAGCCAGGAAAGGAAACAAGGTTACAGACAAAGCTTACCTAAGACACATACCCACCTTAGGCAACACATGACTTTCACTAAGTCTGGCCTTAGGACAATCAAAAGGAAGACCCCCAGAACCTCCCAGGAGATGGAGAAGCAGGCAGGACCAGGAACCAGCCTGTAAGTGGGCTACGCTTGGCTCTCTAGCAGTGAGTACTGTCTGGTACGGAGACTCACACATAGTTTGGGTGCACAGCATGGGCCATGTCTGCACTGATCATGAAGGACTTAGGTATGGCTTCCTCGAAGGCGGTCAGACGCTGAGGTGTGGCTGAGATGCGCCGTAGTACCAGCTCCGTCAGCAGAGACTGTGCTCCTTGGGCACTTTCTGACCCCACCTGGTGATGGCAAGAGATTTGACTCTGGGAATCAGAACATGGGCCTGGACACTGAGGTCAGTAAGAGGAGCCCAGTGTTCAGAATGGCCCAGTATCCTCCTGAGTCACTTGGTAGGGATTGGTATCCTTAGAAACTTTCCCATGCCCATCCAGGTCATTACTGAACATCTGACAGGGGACTGGGGCCAGACTAATTCCCAGTCATTTATAGTCTAGAAATAGCACTTACTGATGGGGTTTCCACACTGGTTCCCAACACTTACATCTAGGGCTTAGCAGGTGCCACAGCACCCTGGGTAATTTCCCTTGATGCATGTGACAGAGACTGTTAACTCTCCATGATATCTTTCATAACAGAAGACCCAAGCTGTAGCTATACAACTAACTACCCAGCTAGAGACATCATTCCCAGTCTTCCCTGTAGCTAAATGTGGTCACAGTAAGTTCTGTGAATGTAAGTAATAATGAATTCCATTTCTGGAGCACACTCTTGAAGATACAGGCATCTACTCTCTCTGCCCTCTCCTTTATTGCTGACTGGGTGTAGACAAGATAGCCAGAGATCGGACAGTCAAACACCCAGAGTAACAGACAAAAGACCTATCCTAACTGCTAATTGATCCTAGGAAGTTACATGAGAGAGAACTAGCTTCCTGTCAAGCTCCACTATGGCATCTCAAGTTGCAGCCAAACACACAGCTGAGGGCCTACTATGTGCCAAGCCATAGACCTCAAAGGATGACCTGTGTAGTTGCCCATCCTTGGGGTAGCAATTTAGCAAGACACACAGAGAATATGGGATATGGGATCCAGTTAGTAGCACATCTATGCAGACCAGAAGGGAACATCATGTGCCACGGACACACTGGCAGCTCTCCTTCCGCCATCTCTAGGGCCTCAAGGGTGGCCCTGACTCACTCTGAGTGTCTGTCACCAGGCAGTTACTGAAGACTCCACAGAAGGACCTCTGCCCAGAACCCTCCACCTACCTCTTCATTGTCGTAGAGTGTGATCATGCGCACATGTGGTTCCCTGGCCAAGGAGGCAGGGGATGCACAGGAATCAATCAAAGCCTGGATGGGGAAGGAGACAGGGTCATCATCCCTGCCCTTTTGCTTCTTACAACTTGGTCTGCCAGTACCTGGGAGCGGCGTGCTGCCCTGCCAGTGAAGTGGGCTGGGCTTTCAGCAACCTTTCTCTTAGGGCACTGCCTGGCAGTGGAGGGGCTTTCTAATAGGATAAGTGAACCCACTCTCTCGGTACCTGGCTCTCACGCCTTCCCTTGCAGAAGGCAGGAGGACAACCCTGAAGACAGAAAGATGAAAATCCTGAGAGGACGATTACGAAGTTCATGCCAAATGATGGGCTTCCGTTAACAATAGCTCTAGAGGTGGCCATGAGCCCAGCTGGTCGGCTCAGAAGCAGACACGTGTTGTAGAATATTATTTCAAGGTGTGTTACTTTTGTTTATGCTCTAGAACGTTTGTTTAATGATGCAAAGATGTGTTTGATTAAATAAAATTCACCTGCGGTCAGGAGGCTGCGTCACAGCTAGCTGACAGGAAGTTTTAGGGAGGAGCTAGGTGAGAAAGGGTTTATAAGGAGGAGTGAGGCGAGGCATGAGGGCTTTTTGGAGGACACGAGCAAGGAGAGGAAGGAGGTGAGCTACTTGCTATTCAGCCTCTGAAGAGCAGAATTCCACCCTAACCTTTGATTCTGGAGTTCTTTAGAGGGAGAGAGGTTTAGTTAAGTTCCCTTCGCTGCTTTGCCGGAGCTGGAGTCGGCCTAACCAGAGCTGCAGTTGCTGATTCAGATGCTGTCGCTTAAAAGGCAGCAACCACTTAAAAAACAACAGACACGCGCCGGGCGGTGGTGGCGCACGCCTTTAATCCCAGCACTCGGGAGGCAGAGCCAGACGGATCTCCGTGAGTTCAAGGCCAGCCTGGGCTACCAAGTGAGTTCCAGGAAAGGCGCAAAGCTACACAGAAAAACCCCCCCTAAAAAAAAAACAAAAAAAAAGAAAAAAAAAAAAACAACAACAGACACGGGCCCCAGGTCTGTGGTAACTACCCAAAACCTATCTCCAACCACAAGCCAAGCAGGAAAAGGCAAGTTAGAAGGCAGAGGAAGGGTGAAGGAAGGGTAGAAGGCTGAGGAATGGCCTGACTAGGGTAGAGAGAAGGTGGAGACCAGGAAGGTGAGCAGGAGGTTCAGACCGCCTACTGAGGTCCCAAGGAACACAGAGCTGAGAGGAGACTTAAGGCAGAGGCAGAAAGAGAGAAGCAGAAGGAAGTGAGAGGTACTCTTTCATGGTGGTAAAGACTTTCTTTTCAGGCGGAGGTTTTCTAAGGAAAAGTGGCAGACTGAGGGAGGAAAAGACGACATGGCACACCTGTCAGCTTTCCCATACCTCCGGCTCCTTGTCTCAGACCACACAGGAATAGTAATGTCAAGGCTGCAGCACTTGGGCCCTTCCCAGCACCAGCCCAGTGAAGGCCTGGTTAAGTAGCCATCTCTCACCACCTCCTGGGGCTTGAGGGAAAAGCCTCCATCTTAAGTCCCCATCTCTCGTGGGTATGTGCTGTGCGGAGAGCTCGGGCTCCTCACCTGCAGGGCGCAGAAGCAGCTGTGCAGATTGTCCAGTCGGGGAGCAAAGATGAACTCTTCATAGGCTCCACCCAGGACCTAGAAAGACAGGACCAACACCTGACCTAAGTGCCCAGGCCCTCACCCATTTCTCCCTGTTCCCAAGGGCCAGAGCAACTACTCCTGACTGTTGGCTTAGGAAACTATCCTTGCTGTTAGCTGAGGATGAAGGCCACGAAACGGTGACCTACAGCATCTTACCAGTGGGTCAGGTGAAGGGAGGGCTAAGTGGACACGGACGGACACACACACGGAAAAAAAAAAAAGCAAGCTGGTGTGGTGCACTTTAATCCTAGCACTCAGGAGGCAGAAGCAGACAGAGTTCAAGGCCAGCCTGGCCTACAGAGCAAGTTCCAGGACAGCCAGGGCTACACAGAGAAACCTTATCTCCAAAAACAAGACAAAATGCCAAGTAAAAGGAAGAAACCAGCTAACAGAAATTTAGAACCGAGGATCTAGATTTAGCAGTCCTCTACATTAGCAGCTGGGAGGTGTGAGGCCTCTTGCTCAGAGGCTCAGAACCAGTGCAGGTCAAAGCAGACAGGGACCACACACAGCAGAAATTGCAGGCCCCACTTCACACCTCACACACTGAGGATCCAACCCTCCTAGAAATGAGAGCTCCAGATCTCTGCTTCCGCCCCTTTCCTATCGACAGATCCAGATTCCTGGCTTTTGTTCTCAAAGGTTCAGTCCCAGGGCACCAGGACTTCCACCCAGTTCCGCCCATTGAGCTGCAGAATCCCAAAGGTCCCCACACCCTAATCAAGTTCCCGTAGTTAGGTCTTGGTGGGGTGGGGGGGAGGGGGTTCTGCTTATCTGGGAACTCCTGAAAGCAGAGGAGGTAAAATCTACTAGAAGAACAGGATGAGCCTGACAGAGGGGCTAAGTGCTGCAGGGGACATGCTGTGGTTGGCTGGCCACAAAATCCCATAGCCACTCCTTACTGCAGGCTGGGTGTCTGCCAGGCAGAGCTCCATCTCCATGATGCACTCAGGACTCAGCCCCAGATGGGTACAGAGCAGGGACGTGAGGACGGAATGGTGCCGCTCATCCTGCAAGGCAGATGTTGGAGGCAGGGTCTCCTTCCTAGGGGACTGTCTACTCCCACTCTGCCCACCCTCCCAGGAGCGGAGGAGCTTCTTACAGCAGCGCTGAGAGGCCCTGGTTCCGGAGTCCCTTTCTCCAGCTCTTCCTGAACTGCTGTGGCAAGAATAGGGACTCTGTGGGGAAATGGGTTGAGAAAAGGGGGTAGAGCAGCCATGATTAGGCCTCTCCTTGTCCTCCAGTTTCCAGCCCACTCTCCAAATGGATAGAAACTAGATTCCAAAAGCGGAACTTGATTGTAGCCATTAAGATGTGCTCCTCTGGGTCCAATGGGACCCCTGTCACCTGGTACCATATCCCACCCCTCACAGTCCTTGGTATAGACTCACAGGTGCATCTCTGTGTTGGGCCCAAAGTTCTCATTGATATTTCTCTGCAGATGGATAGCCAGATGTGGGATGCGCAAAATGGGCCGCTCCACATATACAAGCCGCTGCTCCAGCCGACCTGAAGTAGGGCACTATGGCCAACTGGCCAGGTCAGAACTGGGCACCTCCCAAATCCAACTGACTAAATCCCTCACTAACCCCAGAATAACCAAGTCTCCCCTTCCCCATGAGGACTCTTCACTGGTGCCCTGAAGGAATGTGACATTCAATCTTTCAGCTGCTGGAGTGAGAACCTTCCCAGTTCCTAGTCCCTCTATACCACCTTGATAATGACTCTTCCAGCCAAAGTCAGATCCCGGTCAAACCATGTGCTCCAGATTCCACCACCATAGGTCTCTACACCGACCTGGTGGAAGCCCACCTGGCTTCGCCGAGATCTGCGTTTCACCTGGGCATAGAGGTGAAAAGAAAAAGAATGTCTGGATGACAACATCTAGAGGTGAGACTCAGGTAATTGACACGTTACACAGAGCAAGTATCACATCAGTTGACTGTGGGAAGTGTGTGTGAGGAGAGCACAGGGTGGGTCTACCTTCTTTCCTATACCTGGGGATAGGGTGTTCCAAAAAGTCCCTTCTGAATCTCTTCATTCCACACTGCCCCCGCACCTCCCTTCAGCCCAGCAGAGCCCTAACTCCTTACCCGGAGGCAGGGACTGTCCGTGTGGGCCCCAATGAGGCTGAAGCCATTGCCAGGAACATACTGGCCCCCCACAGCAAAAGCAATGATGGAGGAGGAGTTCCTGGTTAGGAAGTACTGGAAGAGAGAGTTGAAAGACACGGGTGTGAGTTGCTTAATCACATGGAACACAGGGCTTCGAAACAGCCTCTGTCCCCAACCTATCCTGGTACCTTGTTTTCTGGTAAGATATCCCAGCCTTCTGTTTCCTTGAGCTCACGGAAGCCAGC
>CABHPR010131300.1:0-36081 GCA_902168415.1 Peromyscus melanophrys
TAAACTGCCTGTTTCAATAGCCTGTTTATATTTTGGATAATTTAAAATATTTTCTCTTTTAGTTTTTTTAGTCTATATATTCTAGATATTAATTCTATGCCAGATATATGACTAACAATGATATTTTGTATTCTGTAAATGTCTCTTCAGTAGATTGCTTCATTTGCTGTAGAGATACTTTTTCATTTAATGAAATCATTCTTTGTCATTTTTAGTAGGGTCCTAGTGAGGAAGTTATACCTCTTTCTTGGTCTAGTGTATCATATAAGTTCTTGGGCATCATTTGTAGGCCTGGTTTTCTGGAAAATCCTTTTTTAAACCTTTACTATTGACATGTTGTTTAATAAAATTCTGAGGCCTCCAGCACATTTCCTATCAATAGTTTATCGATCTCATCATTACCTTGTGCTAGAGGGCCTGGCAGACTGGTATCAGATTAGATGTGAGTTATATATAATGAATGCTTCCTATTCCTGATTATATCTTGTAACTGAATAAATAACAAAGTTAATTTTTACTCATCAGGGAATAAATTCTGCAGTCTCAATATGTAAGACCATCCTTTCAGCATCCCAAGAGGCAGTAACTATGTTGAGAGGTTCCAAAAAATCCGTTAATACCAATAGAATAGCATACAATTCCTATTTTTGAACCAAAAATAGTTTCTCTATTGTTAAAGGCCATTGCAGAACCCATACAAACCTGTTAACCGTTTTAAAGGTTTATGTAACTCATTTGAAATGGTAATGGATAATTAAGAAATACAGATGAATAATTAGTCTTCTATGATAGTCAAACTTAGAGTCAGTTTAAGTTTTCTAGGTATATATATAGATATAATTCAATTAGGTCGGTAATCTTCAAACACTTCAAAGGCCTACAGAATATGACATTTAAAATGTTTTAAGAACTTTGACTTCCTGGACATTGAGACATGTCTGCTCCTGGCAGCACCGATTTACTTCAGAGACGATAAAGGGTATTGAAGAAACTCTTTGTGAAGTTTGCTTTCTTTGTGACAAAATATAGCCACTGGGCAAATAGGTACCCTTGCATTGACTGCTTGATGATACGTTATATTGACTGGACATGCAGGACCCATAAAGTGACCACTGAACTTTGCAAAGTGAGATTGTCCTTCAGGTTCCTGCTTCACGGAAGAAACTGCCAGACATTCTAGAGGACACAGGAAAAAAAAATGACTGAGAGACTAGGCCTATGGGCTGAAGATGGATGCCCCAACATTACAGAGGAACTTTGAGTTAAATGTCCAGGCAGGCAGCAGTCTGTCATTCAAGATTTTTTGAAGTTGCTTACAATGCTCTTCCTGTTTACTTACGTAATATTGTAATCTTCTGAGGTCTTTGATGTAGTTGAAGACTAGATAGTTATAATTTTCCTTAGTTATGATAAAAGATCAGTTAGATATGAAACCTTAGATGCACAAATATAGAATAGAATATTTTCTTTGAATTTACCAAATATAGATATTGTAACTGTAATTCTTGCTTGATAACTGTTTTGTTATATGTAATTTTAATAGGTTAAAGTTAAAATCTTCCTTTTTAATTAAACAGAGAAGGGAAGATATTGTGGAATAATGCTTTTGTACACTGGTTTAATAAAACACTGATTGGCCAGCAACCAGGCAGGAAGTATAGGCAGGATAAGCAGACAAGGAGAATTCTGGGAATAGGAATGCTGAGTCAAGAGATGCCAGCAAGCCACCCAAGGAACAACATGTAAATGTGGTGATACATAGATTAATCATTATGTGCTAATTTAAGATACAGAGCTAGCTAGCAAAAGCTTGAGCCATGGCCATGCAGTTATAATTAGTATAAGCCTCTGTGTGTTTACTTGGGGGATGTGAATGGGAGAGATTTTCCTGACCACTGGCAGGCTGTGACACAGGAAAACTTCCAGCTATAGGCACCATTTGATGAAGGCTATGTTGGAGCCTGTGGTCTTCCTTAATTGGTGATCTGCTTGTGATGACCAGGCTGAGGCTCAGGCTCATTTTAATGTACAGTACAACATTCTGTTTCTCTTGAGATGCTCACAGGTTGAGGACCATATGTTAACCCTGTCACACAAACCAAAATTGAACAACATGCTTTTTTACCTGCCTCGCAAGACACCATTGCCCTTGGTGCATTGGAGGGATCCCATCACCCTTCAATAGCAATGCCCTGATCCCCTATTAACCCAGGGATGAGGGTATGCTTGCATTTTTCCTGAGAATACCATCATGTGGATATGGATACCCTCCAGAGATGTGCATCTGGAAACAGTCGAAGAGACACTGGCCAAAGAAGAAGCTTCAGAAGGGTAATGTATGATTTGCTCCAATA
Source organism: Peromyscus melanophrys (assembly GCA_902168415.1). Taxonomy (NCBI): domain Eukaryota; kingdom Metazoa; phylum Chordata; class Mammalia; order Rodentia; family Cricetidae; genus Peromyscus; species Peromyscus melanophrys. The sequence goes on from CABHPR010131300.1 coordinate 2,355, forward strand.
CTGCAGCATTAATAAAGGTCATGTCATCACTAGCATGTGACCCTAGATATCAAGCAATTGCTTCACCCCCTACAAGGTTGCTAATGCATCACCAGAAAGACTTCGATTAGCACATTTCATATAAATATGACCAGGGTCCCATCCATATCCTTGGACTGAATTTTTGACTAATCCTTCTCTTATTCAAATATCTTCTGCAACAGGTTCACCAACTGAAGGCGGCCACAAAGGTGACCATACAGGTTTTATTTGCTCTCAGACATCTAGATCCAAGTCCTCCTAAAGAGATAATGCACACATGTCTCATTGAGATACAGAAGGCTACTGCCTAAAGCCTACCACCTGGACAGCTCTCCAGGATTGATGTTCTTCGAGGGCTGGTAGTTAATGATGAGTACGATCTTGTTTGGCAAGCCAAGCTAAGGTAGGCACAGTCCATTATGCTGAACTCTCCTGAGGTATGGTCAACAAGGTTAGGGCAATGCACCCTAGCTCCCACTGAGCATGTCCTATAAAATAATAAAAAGTAATAGATATTTGGGATGACTCATCCCTAACAGACTTGAGGGCCAGCCAGTCCAAACCAATAAAAAAGATACTTTCTGAGAGCCAACCTGGGTCTGCCTAAGGGCCTTAGCAACAGCAGCTGAGACATGATCTGGAGATGATCTGGACCAATAAGAGGCAGCCATGTCACACCAGCAGATGCATATTCATCCGACCATCCCTCAGGGCGAGGTGGAGGGTATATAAGGTTTGCCTCTTCCTGAATAAACTGAGCTTGTTGTTTCAACATTCTCTTGGAGTCTGTGTGGTTTGACTCTGCACCTACTTGGCCCCTTCCCCCAAAGGGAACAACAGCACAGGAACCTGCAACAGATGATCTTTAGGGAACTTGAGTGTGTTTATAACATTCTCCAAAGAGGCAGTCTTAATAAATGCAATGTTCATAATTTAATCTGTTTCAAACTGTTACCAATTGTTCACTGATGCTCCATAAGGCAATATATTTAAGAAAAAAAATCATACATTTACTACCCAAATTCTATTGTATTTATATTGATAGAAGGGTTCAAGAGGTTCCAATCTGTGGTTCAAGGGACACAGGTGCCTCTCAATTGCTATCAACCTCGCCCAACATAAAACCATGACCTAAAATATGATTTTGGGGTGTGTGTGCGCGTGCGTGCGTGTGTGCGTGTGTGTGTGTGTGTGTGTGTGTGTGTGTGTGTGCATGTGTGTGTGCATGTGTTTGAGCATACCCATGTGTGTACATATCCATATATTTGAATGCACATGTGTGGTGTACAGACATGTGCATATGGAAGTGCCTGTACTCACAGAGACCAGAGGATAAAGCCATGTTTTTTTCTGTATAGCTCACCACACTATTTTTTGTGACAGGAATTTTCATTTAATTAAACTATACTGGCCATGAACAAGGTCTAGAATTAGTCCTTAATGTGTTTCCCACAGTACAGGGGCTACTGGAACAGAAATGCCCATATGATGGGCATTAAAACTCAGGTTATATGATTGTGGAGAAAGCTCACTTATCCACTGAAAAATCTTGTCAACTGTCCATTACAACATTGTTTCATTTTTAAGTATTTGTTTTCAGAATTCTGTAGTGTGAAGTTTGTTGAAAACCGTGTCTGTTGAAATGTCAGAAGGTTGGATGCAACCAAAAGAAGTTAAATGTACTAAGCATATCATCAAGTCACTTGCACACTGATAAAAAAGCACTTGGGAAAACCAAAACATCCTTTATCATAACGTTATGATTGAATTCTGTACAGATTCATATTAGCTTGAAATATTTCTTTCATATTAATTCATGTTGTGATTTATCAAGAATGTTAACTTTTTCATAACATCTTCAGCAATTAATTCAACACATTGATATTTAAGTATTACTGGTAAATCTATAGAACACTGAATGATATAATATCACCAAATATCGGGATAACAGTAAAATTATCTACATAAATAATCTATATCAGGTATAAAAAGTTTGAATTCTCTTCAAAATTTTCCCATAAACAAGTAATCATACGATTCACATTGTATTTTATTCATATTAAGATATTCTGTTTTTTATTATATTTTATGAAAAAAGACATTAATATGCATAGGATATTTAAAAACAATATATTTTAGGCTATTACTCAAAATAACAAAAGCATTTTAAAACCATAAAATGGTTATATTTCAAAGGAATGCATATAAATTTATGTATTCTATCAGTAACTATGTAAGAAGTAAGAAAACAAAAAACAAAAAACAAAACATTTGTTCCAGAGCCCAAAACAATATTTTATGAGTAACACTTTTCTTGGGACAGCACTCACATCAGGCTGTATGTCAGTTGATTGCACATGGGAATCATAATTCAGTAAAACAGCCAGAGCAACTTGTCAGTTCCTGGAGAATGAGTAGACTTTGGCTTCATGTTGGTAATGGTAGCTGATCCAAAAAACAAGTGTCACAAGCAAATGGGTAGAACATATGGAGAAGTCTTTTGTCCATTCTGTGGCTGATGGCAATTTCAGAGTGGTGGCAATGATTCTGATATAAGAGGCAAGTATCAACTTTACAACAGTATAACCACTAAGTCAACAGACAGCTCATATACTGAAGTATCCCCAAAGGCCACTTGAGAATGGCCGGTAAGTCACAGGAGTGGTTGATGTGGTTAGAATTGCAAAAATGTAGAGAGACTGTCTGACAGGTTTGTCCTATCTGGACTGGAAGGTCACCGAGCCAGGAACCTGCAGCAAGCTGAGTGTACTTTTTGGGGTTCATGACCATAGGATAGTGTAGAGGGTTGCAAATGGCCACATAGCAGTCATACCTCATCACAGCCAAGAGGAAAGATTCAGGGGCTCCCAGCATAAGGAAGAAACACATTTGTGTGGAACAGTTCATCACAGAAATGCCTTTGTCTTGAACAGAATCTTTGGGAAAATTAGAGATACATAACAGATTTCCACCGAAGAAAAATTTGCCAGGAAAAAATGAATAGGTTTCTATAGTGCAGGATCAATTCTGGTTACCACAATTATGAAATCACTTGTAATCAAGTTAATCAAGTACATTATTTAGAACATACCAAATGGGTTGGGAAAATCCCAAGAGGAAAATCTGCCACAGTATAGTCTGAAGGGCATATTGTCCTATGCCATGATTTTGAAATATTTATCTGTAGTTATGATTCAAGCAAAAGTGTATGTATTTCCTTGTCATTAAATTATTTTTATCATGTATAAATGATAGTAACACACTTTCCAATTTTCTAGCACCCATGGATAAAAATTTTATGACTTTATATGTGCTCCAAAATTTATGAGTAAAGATTTTGTTGCTAAAAGAATAAAAATTGTTGTATTATTTTCCTAATACACTGAATGTTGTGTATTTTGTGGATTTTCATGATAGCCCATGAAATTAATTTTCTTCTCTTAAGACAAAAAGGAAATCTCTGCTTATATATATTTAAATATTAATCTCTTCTGACTACATATGCCTATTTATGTTGCTGCTCTTATGGTCATTAATTCAAATTCAAGTTAATACATGACTAAACATTTAAAGTAATTTTTAGTTAGAATACTTTAATATGTAGAAGTTCTTTCTACTTTTGATTAAATAATTCTGTTTATAGGTCATTTTGCTATGAAATTAGTGAATAGCAGGCTATCACATTAGATGGATTGCTACTCCTTATTTTTTTGAAATTTCAGTTCAGTGTATTGTTTTTGAATTACAGTTCCCAATTTAAATCACAATTTTTCTTTTCCTATGACATTTAGATAGAAACATATGATAGGGTAAACATTTTCAGATAATCTTTTTATTGAGGGAAGTCAAGACTTTGAAGTAGTCTCATCAGCATCTATGGTCAAGATGTAGGTCTAAGTAGAGCCTACATCCTTTTATACCGTGTAAACTTCTTCTGCAGGAGAATATCGTTACAACAGCTCATCCTGAACATTTCCTAGTTATTCTGGTCCTCCCAATGACTCTGATCTTGCTGTGCCCTCTGTTATACTCAGTTAACTTTACTGCATACATTCGTGAGGGAACAGACACGATCACATTGACATGCTCTGTTTCATTTCCATTATTCTGCATTATCTCTAGTCTGTAACTGTTAAATTATGTTTTATTTTTACAAAATTGCACTATGAATTGTTTGAAAATACATAAGCCTTGAAATTATTTCCTAAAAAGCTATCAATGCAGTCACCACTTTATTTGCAATTAATATATACTGTGCTCAACAGTTCCCTTGTCTTCCCATTCCGCCATCTTTCTACACTCTATTCCTATTAATGTGTATAACTCCATTTGATAGCAGATATATTTCTCTATATAATGTGTGTGTTAGTAGTAATGGGGTGGGAGAGTAAGAGCTGTAATTTTCCTACTTTTATTCTGATGTTAACTAATGCATTTAATATGGAAGAGTACACAGGGCTTTATATTAAGATAAGATAAAGTGTGAAAAGGCATGAATGGTTACATTCATTAAAAGTCTCCCAACCAAAAAAAGCCCAGGACCAGATGGTTTCAGTGCAGAATTCTACCAGATCTTCAAAGAAGAGTTAATACCAATACTCTCTAAATTATTCCACATAGTAGAAACAGAAGGAACATTACCAAACTCCTTCTATGAGGCTACAATTACCCTGATTCCTAAACCAAACAAGGATGCAACAAAGAAAGAGAACTACAGACCGATCTCCCTCATGAACATTGATGCAAAAATACTCAATAAAATACTGGCAAACAGACTCCAAGAACACATCAATACAATTATCCACCATGATCAAGTAGGCTTCATCCCAGGGATGCAAGGGTGGTTCAACATACAAAAGTCCGTCAATGTAATACACCATATAAACAAACTGAAAGAAAAAAAAACACATGATCATCTCACTAGATGCAGAAAAGGCATTTGACAAAATCCAACACCCCTTCATGATAAAGGTCTTGGAGCGATCAGGAATACAGGGAACATACCTCAACATAATAAAGCCAATTTACAGCAAGCCAACAGCCAACATCAAATTAAATGGAGAGAAACTCAAAGCACTTCCACTAAAATCAGGAACGAGGCAAGGCTGTCCGCTCTCCCCATACTTATTCAATATAGTACTTGAAGTTCTAGCCAGAGCAATAAGACAGCATAAGGAGATTAAGGGGATACAAATGGGAAAGGAAGAAGTCAAGCTTTCCCTATTTGCAGATGACATGATAGTATACTTGAGCGACCCCAAAGATTCAACCAAGGAACTGATACAGCTTATAAACACCTTCAGCAACATAGCAGGATACAAGATCAACTCAAAAAAATCAGTAGCCCTCCTATATACAACTGACAAACAGGCTGAGAAGGAAATCAGAGATACATCACCCTTTACAATAGCCACAAATGACATAAAATACCTTGGGGTAACACTAACCAAGCAAGTGAAGGACCTATATGACAAGAACTTCAAGTCCCTGAAAAAAGAAATTGAAGAAGATGTCAGAAAATGGAAAGATCTCCCATGCTCATGGATAGGCAGGACTAACATAGTAAAAATGGCAATTTTACCAAAAGCTATCTACAGATTCAATGCAATATCCATCAAAATACCAACGCAATTCTTCACAGACCTGGAAAGAATAATACTCAACTTCATATGGAAAAACAAAAAACCCAGGATAGCCAAAAGAATCCTGTACAATAAAACAACCTCTGGAGGCATCACGATCCCTGACTTCAAGCTCTACTATAGAGCTACAGAATGGTTTTACTCATGGAAAAATTGCTAAAGATACATGTAAACATGTGAATAATTGTATAATATTTTCATATTCAATAACAGTATTTAATCCTTAACTACTAGGAACACATTTAACTGTAGTAGGTGGGAGATATGTTTTAATGATGCTCGTTATTGATCTTCTAATGTTTTTATGAGCTATGATCTTCAACTTCTTCATATAGAGCAGATAAATATGTGGCTAACTATAATGAAATCTTGATAAAAGATAAACAATATCTTTAAGTGTATATAATATGTTAACTTGTTGATACAAGTTAGCATATAATATGGTGTCCATATTGATATTATTTTTCTTTTACATATTAGGTTTATGTATTAAAAAACATTTCACATTTTGTTCATCTTTGACCTATATCATAAAATGTCAGAAGATTAAAAAAGTTTAAAGTTATTTGAAATTAAAAATTAGATACAAGTTTCTTTTCAGTTATTTTGCTCAATTACTTCTCATGTTGATATGTAAAAAGGAGAGACTACTTATATACATATGAGTCAATTGTTGTTTGAGCTTATGATTATAGAGTTAATTTAAATATAAATTTTACCTTTATTTATTAGTAAAAGAAAATAAGAAGTGAATTTGATTTTTAAGACTGAAATACTTCCTTTACCTGCAGCAGGCAAAACAATTTCAAGCATTTATTGTACTGTCAAACACACAGAGCTGTTCAAGTAGGAAATGTTCTCTGCTCTGGAGATAAGTTTCTTCCCCATGCTAAGTTCTAATTGAAGAAAATTCTTCTTCCTTCTACTCAAGAAGTTAAAGATAGGAATATATAAATGAAATGAGAAAAACAAAATGGGACTTATGTAACCTACTACATTTGTACAGTCTACTTTTCAATTTTGTGATTTCTAAGAAAAATGAACATTAAAAGTATCAGAAATTGGCAACAATATTTGTGTGTGTGTGTGTTTGTGTGTGTGTGTGTGTGTGTGTGTGTGTGTTCATGCTTGTTAGTGTTTTACACTTGTTCCTATATAGCTCCATGTATCAGTGAAATGAAGGAAGAGTTAGAAGATAATTGATGCTGTCACAAACACAATGCATATGGATAATTTTATCTTCATTCATACTTCCAATTATACATGCAAAACTCACTAGTTATATGGTTGCTTTTATTAAAATTACATGCTTTTATATAAAGATTTGTCTTATTTACTGATTCAATGTATTCTATATCTCTACAGGAAAAATATTTTTAAGTAAGCAACTTCTCAATATTCATTGTAAAAGTACTTGCCAAATTCTCGGTATTAATTTTCTTAGTTCTTATCTCATGCTTAAATTTTAATTTATTTAATTAATTTATTTTATCTAATAGAATCATTTAACAAATAGGGAAATTCACTTATAAACAAATATGCACTGTACTTAATACACACAGTCATCACTAATGAAACTACAAACACCCAATGAGAACTTGAAGTTATTATACATGCAGCTAAGTAGAATAAACTTCCTTGTATGTGTGAGGTTCTCAGCAAGAATCTCATTATTACAAAAACAAACAAACAAGGAAACTTCAGGCTATTATGTTGAAAATGAGTTCTTTTGAGAATCGTTTTAAAATTAGGTATATGGGTAAGTGCATGTTTTTGTGAATATCTTTCATCCAATATACATTGTCTACTGTCTGCATTTGCTTTTTGTTGGTATGATAAAGACCATGATCCAAATCAACTTATGGGAGAAAAAGATTATATTTGGTTCATCTAATAATCCATCAAGGAAGAAAGTTAGAGTAAGGACTTACGCTGGAACTCGGAGCCAGGAAGTACTGCTAATGAATTTACATCCTATGATTTGTTCATCAGCTTATAAAAGGCCTATGTCCATCTGGTTAACAGCAGCCTGGGGCATCCTAAATCAATAAGAATTTTTTAAAAAATGTACCACAGATGTATCCAGGATAATCCTGATGAAGGCAATTCCTCAATCAAGTTCCCACCTGTGACATGACTAAAACCGGTTTGTGGCAAGTTGACAAAAACTGAGCAACACAGCTGTATTCTTAAAGAAAAAACCCATCCTAACTTAACACTATTTTGCAAAAGAGAATTTTGTCACTTGTGATATTATAACAGAATCTCTGCTAGAAGATTCAAATCATTCCAGGTGTTCATTCTGCCTGATGCTCGGGGTTTGAGATTAGAACTCTCAGGGTTTCCAGCAGCCATTGCTTTGCTTAATAGACTCGAAATCACTGGACTAATAATCCCAATTAAATGTCTTCTTTTATGAAACAATCTACTTTTGAAAGTGAATATTATACAAAATTGTTCATGTAAAAACGAAATGGCTGGTTATTTCATAGAACATACAGAACTGTACTTCAACATAAACAAATCCAATTTTATTTGTAAATAATTACCATTGCGAGCACAAATGTTTCATACTTACATGAGAATAGTTCTGGAAATGTTATACACACACACACACACACACACACACACACACACACACACACACCAAATATAAAGCCATATCTTCTATTTTGTCATTCTTAATCCCAGTTAATTCTTTATATTATAACTTTCTCAGTGTCATTATGATTATGATATCCTCCTTACTTGGGGACACATGTCAAAGTCACAATAGTATGACCACATCTACTAAATGCAATGAACGAAAGCAGCAGGTTTGGGGCCAACCTATAGCTGTTTGCTTGTAGACATGATTTTTATTCTAGTAGAAATTATTAACAGAAATGGAGAAAAGACATGTAACACAGCACCAAGGAAGACCACCATCTCATTCATAAAGATAGTCACACATATTAAGTGAATCTACAAAGGGAATGATGTCACAGAAGTGACTGATTCTATAGAAACCATGAGATGACAACGAGAATATCTTTAAATCTTCCCTATGTAAATAAGAATTCAACTGACCTGAGAGCCCACCAATACCTGGATGCATATACTAGACATTAGCAAAGAGGGCTACAGAAGGCCAAGGAGCAGGAGCTAGGAAGGAGGATTCTATGACACCAAGATTGAGAGTGTCCTAGTATTACCAGTAGTTAAACAAAGTACTCTAGATATTAGTGCACACTTACATGACATTATTTTCTAAGTAACAATTTCTGCAGTGCAGCAATCACATCCTTGTTCCTAAGGCTGTATATCAGGGGGTTGAACATGGGGGTCACAATGGTGTAGAACAGAGAGAACAGTTTGTCGGTTCCTGGAGAATGTGTGGACTTCGGCCTCAAGTAGGTAACAGTAGCTGATCCAAAAAACAAAAACACCACAAGCAAATGGGAAGAACACGTGGAGAAGGCTTTTGCCCGTCCTGTGGCTGTTGGTAACTTCAGAATGGTGGCAATGATTTTGGTATAAGATGCAAGAATCAACATAAAAGGGACTGTAGCAATGAGAATAGTCACTAAATAGACAGACAACTCATTAACAAAAGTGTCTCCACAGGCCAGCTTGAGAATGGGAGGTAAGTCACAGAAGAAGTGGTTGATTTGGTTAGAATTGCAAAAATGTAGGGAGACTATCTGACAGGTTTGCCCAAGCTGTAATGGCATTCCACCAAGCCAGGAGCCTGCTGCCAGCTGAGTGCACTTTATTGGGTTCATCACCAAGGGATAGTGCAGAGGGTTGCAGATGGCCACATAGCGATCATAGGACATCACAGCCAGAAGGAAGCATTCAGTGGCTCCCAGCATAAGGAAGAAGCAGGTTTGTGTGGCACAGGCCACCTTGGATATACTTCTATTCTGAGTACCAATGTTGAACAGAATTCTAGGAAGAGTGACTGATACATAACAGATTTCCAGAGAAGAAAAGTTTGCCAAGAAAAAATACATAGGCTTCTGTAGTGCTGGATCGAGCCTAGTTATCACAATTATGAAGCTATTTCCAATTAGGATAATTAAGTAAACTATGGAGAACATTCCAAACAGAAACCCCTGGAGGTTGGGCAGGTCTGAGAATCCCAGAAGGATGAATTGTGTCACTGTGGAAGCATTGTCCACTGACCTGATCTTTGTGTATTCCATGCTTGGAGATGATCAGTCAAAAGTGAAAGTTGAATACTGCATTTGGTTTTCTTATAAAACATATAAGCTACAGATACCACACTCCAAATTTTCTAATTTTCTAAAAGAATAAAAAGATACACACATACATTTTATATGTTCTCTTAAATGTTGAGATAGTGTAACTTTTGCCAGTCAGGATATGCAGTGAATATTTTCATTATTTTGGTTTCTCTATACAGTTAGCATCCTTGGTTGTTTTAGATATATTATAAAGGCCACTTTTAGTTTCTTTTCTCAAAAAACCAGATTCAAAATTTGAGTTAATATTCAGCTTAATAATGATTCATTTCTATAATTGACTTTTACTCTCTGCCAAAATATTTTGTCGTTATCATATTTAGCTTGAGATTAATTTCACAAATTGTAAATAATACATGAGTATTAACCAATACATTAATAATACTCAAAAGTATGTAAAAAGTTTCAGGGAATAATATATATTAATATTTGAATCTTATTCTTCTTTGAGGTTTGATGGTTTTATACATACGTTACTGTAGTACAACTGTCCACCATATATTGTATAAAACTTAAAACATTTAAATGTGTTTTTTTATCATTATACAGACACAAAACCACTGTTATAATTTTTATACAGATTTTAAAGTTTCTGTCCTTCAATTGGAACTTCGGACAAAATAAAGAATGTTAATATCTTTCTATCTCAGGATGCTGAATGATCAGAAGCTGTCTTACCTTTTCCCATCCATCTGTTACTGTGGTGAGGGAACTGTACCTAAGAGGTACATCTCTACTTTAAACAAGCATCTATTGTAGCAAAACTGTGTCCTCCAGAGCTCACTTCATGCTACTCTAAGCACACCTTAGTCTGATTTGTGCTTATACAGATAGCTCACTTGTTCTATTCTTCCATTGCATGCATTTCTGGGATTAACTTTTGTATGCTTTATTTACCTCAGAACAATGTCTTCCTTTTAAAACTCTTTTACTTCAAATTTCTTACTTTTCAAAACTTCATTATAAGATTTACCAACATTTAGAAACTTGTGAAACTCTTTCATAAATAACAAAACTAAAGCATTCCTTTACCCAAAGTATCATACACTCAATTCATTCTACTCCTCATCTTCCACCTATATGTCCTTCTACCTACTCATGCATCCATTTGTCTGTTTTCAATAGTGGATACATTTTCTCTTACTGTGTGTAGCCATTGGGCAGTATGTGGGAATAAAATGATCATCTACTCTGTCAGAAAAAATGTGACTGTATTACTTTCCTCATTGTATCAACAAATTTTCATATTCAGTGTTACTCACGTTAGGCTAAATAGGGAAAGTCACTGCATAGAGGAGTTTGGGTCAACTGTGCTTTGACAGTGTTCTGTGTGGCTCGTGAAATTAAAAATTTTAGTTCAAACATAGAAGCAAACGAGGAAGACATAGGGATTGAGATCAACCTGGAATTCCTAAGGATTTTGTGACAGCAGTGGGAATGTTAAGTAAACAATCATTATTTTTTCATCTGTACTATTTCATATTTAGTAATGATGTTACAGAAATGACAGAAATTAATCCCATTTTTAAAATGTTTCAAAATTTATTGACAAGAATTTAATATAAAAGTGTGAACTTCCTATAACTGAAACTCAAAATTTACAAATACTTTTAGTAAAAGGTGGCAGAGCTAAACAGTCATTTTAAGATCGTGAAAGTGTTCCACACACTTTGTCTCCTTCATTACGCTACACAATGCATTTAAACATGTTCCCCCGTTTATTTAACCCAGAGGAGTACTATATAACCAGGCACTGACAAAAGTCTACAGCCAGATCATTTCCTTGAAGACCAGAATGTATTATGTGATCTCCATCTGTTGTTGAATATTGGCCTGATAACCGGTCATTGTCACAATATAAGTAATAAATAAGCCTAAAGCATGCTTTATGCTTTGGTTTTACTGTGTTTGATTATAGAATAGGATGTGGGCTCTTTCTATATTGTAATCTCTGTTGTGTGACATTTCAGACCATTTCAATGAAAATGTATGTTTCTAAAAGACATGTTTTCAAATATATTAGATAAAAAAACAGCTGATATTTTGCTTTCTATACTTCTACAAAAATATTTTTTCCATTTTAATGGGGAATACCAATATTTCATTTTGAAGAGGAAGCATCACTATATGGTGCATTCATATATGAAATTTCTCAAACAACTAATAAATGGTATAAGTAAATAACTTTTGAAATAGAAAAAGCAATCTTTTTTTTCACACTTATTGAATTTTTTCTATTTTAAACTACAGGTTAAGCAAATGAGATCGTAAATTGACACATTTACCTAGAACATACTTACACTTTCCATTGTTATTATTTTGATGTTTGCCAGCTGAATCTCTGGACTTGTCCATGCTAGGCAAGCGATCTATCACTGTGCTACATCCTTAGCTCCTGTACACATAAGCACCTCCTACCATAAAGCATCCCCAAATCATGCAGCAGATGTCCTATTTTTCTCTTTGAAAACTTTTTAACAATCAATTTTTGACAAGAAATAAAGCTGAAAGATGGATAGATAGGAATTATATAAGTATAATATTCATTATATGAAATATAATTGAATAATTGTTAGGCTTTACAGGAAAATATTGTCTTTTTTTTTCTTCGACTAAAGATACTTAGGCTTATTTAAATCACATGCCCTGTGAAACATTGAAATTATTGGATGTCAATAACGTAATTATCAAATAATGTAATATTCTAATACACATAATGTCTATGGGAGCTTAGTGAGCTAGTATATAAAATAAAATCAAAGGTGGGGAATAAAAGCATATACAAATAAGCAAATTCAGAAATGTCTTTATTATAAAAATATCTAAGCCAAAATGGAAGACATCTTAATATGTCTCTAAAAATTTTAGATTCTTTTGTCACAGACATTAATTTAAAAAAAAAATGAGCTCTTTTGATATCCATAGGTCACAGGCACATTTCAAAGATGTTCATTTAATATTTTGATCATTTATTCACGTACTTAGTTTTTTATGAGATCTGAACTCTAGAACTTATACATGTAAAATATCTAAATACATGTGTAACAGAAAATCATTTCTCAAAAATGTCATTAAAAATGAAAAATCAATTACTAGTAATTCATGATACCACAAAAGATGATAATATCTTCAGTGATTTAAACAATAATCTTTCCTGCATTAACTTTCATATTTAAAAGGATTTTATAATTCGCCCTTAACTAACTACAAATATCATCCTACAGCTAACCTTAAAAAGTACAGGGAATTATCAATTTGATATGTATCCAAAGTAGAAATATATGGAATATGATCCTTACCTTTATAAATTGACATATGACAAATAATGATACATAAGTTTGTTTTTAAGCTTAAGTATTAATTTATTTAAAAAGAGGTTAATCACTTTCTAACACATATTACCCACTGTGCTGTTTAATTAGGATACTGTCTGCTCTGGGAATAAGTTCCTTCCACAAATCACTTTCTAAATGAAGGGAATATTTCCACATGAATCAAAAACTCAAGAAAGAAAAGCAAAACAGTGTGTTAAAGAAGACACAGTTGAGTAAAGTACTTATTTTAGAATCTAAATATTATATTTTTATGTTTTGTGATTGTGAGGCCAAGGAACAGTAGTGTATGCCTGCAACCCTGGCACTTGGGAAGCTGAGGGAGTAGGACTGTGCATTGGAAGCCATATAGGGCTCCATGACAAGACTTTGTTTCTAAGTAAATGAATATATGAATAACTCAATAAATCTTCATTATGTCCCTTGCAGTATCTCATATTTACTAAGAGTGTGAGTAAAATTTTTCTTTCATTGTAGCCATTCAAATGTGTGTGTGTGTGTGTGCGTGCGTGCGTGCGTGCGTGCGTGTGTGTGTGTGTGTGTGTGTATAGATATCTGCAGAACATTCTACACAAACACAAAAGAAAATATCTTTTTCTCTGAACCCCATGGAACCTTCTCTAAAATTGACAATCCTTGGTTAAAATGCAAATCTCTACAGATACAAAAAAATTGGAATAACCTAATGTATTTTATCAGATCATGATGGCTTAAAGTTAGAATTCAAAAACAACACAAATTACAGGAAGCCTACAAACTCATGGAAACTGAATAATGCTCAACTGAATCACCACTGGGTCAAGGAAGAAATAAAGAAATAAATTAAATTTATGGGACTCTATGAAAGCAGTACTAAAAGGAAAGTTCATGGCTCTAAATGCCTTTATAAAGAAGTTGGAGAAATCTCACACTAGTGACTTAACAGCAAACCTGAAAGCCCTAGAACAAAAAGAAGCAAACTCACTCAGGAGGAATAGGTGACAGGAAATAATCAAATTGAGGGCAAAAATAAAAAAAATAGAAACAGAGAACATTACAGAGAGTCAATTAAACAAAGAGTTAGGTTTTTTTTTTTTTTTTGAGAAAATCAGATAGACAAACACTTATGCAAACTAACCAAAAGGCAGAGAAAGAATATCCAAATTAACAAAATCAGAAATGAAAAGGGTGACATAAAAACAAACAATGAGGAAATCCAGAAAATCATCAGGTCATATGTCAAAATCCTGTATGTAGCACGCCTTTAGAAATGTGGTGATACTGTGTTCCCCAAAATATTGTGTACCCTAATGAACTTATCTGGGGTCAGAGAACAGAACAGTCACTAGATATAGAGGCCAGAAAATGGTGGCACACACACCTTTAATCCTATCACTTGGGAAGCAGAGATCCATTCAGATCTCTGTGAGTTTAAAGCCACACTGGAAACAGTCAGGTATGATGACTCACACCTTTAATCCCAGGAAGTGATGGCAGAAAGTAGAAAGGTATATAAGGCATGAGGACCAGGAACTAGGGTTTTAGGCTTGTGAGCAGCAGTTCAGCTGAGATCCATTAGGGTGAGGACTCAGAGGCTTCCAGTTTGAGGAAACAGAATCAGCTGAGGAACTGGTAAGGTGAGGGGGCTGTGGCTTGTTCTGCTTCTCTGATCTTCCAGCGTTCACCCCAATACCTGGCTCCAGGTTTGTTTTTATTAACAAGACCCTCTAAGTTTCTTGCTACATCTGTACTCCAGAAAATTGGAAAATCTAAAAGAAATGGACAATTTTCTGCATAGATACCACATACCAAAATTAAATCAAGACCAGATAAGCAATTTAAATAGACCTATAACCCCTTTGGAAATAGAAGCAGTCATTAAAAGTCTCCCAACCAACCAACCAACCAAACAAACAAACAAACAAAAAAGCCCAGGGCCAGATGGTTTTCATGCAGAATTCAACCAGAATTTCAAAGAGCTAATACAAATTTTCCTAAACTGGTTCCACACTGTAGAAACAGAAGTAACATTACCAAACATGTTTATGAGGCTACAGTTACCCTGATACCCAAACCACACAAAGATGCAACAAAGAAAGAGAATTACAGACCAATCTCCCTCATAAACATTGATGCAAAAATACTCAATAAAATACTGGCAAACTAAATCCACGAACACATTAAAAAATCATCCACCATGATCAAGTAGGCTTTATCCCAGACTTGCAGGAATGGCTGAACATATGAAAATCTGTCAATGTATTCTATCATATTAACAAACAAAAAAACACATGGTCATCTCATTAGATGCTGAAAAAGCCTTTGACAAAATCCAACACCCCTTCATGATAAAGGTCTTAGAGATATCAGGCATACAAGGAGCATACCTAAACATAATAAAGTCAATGTACATCAAGCTGACAGTCAACATCAAACAAAATTAGAGAAGCTCAAAGCAATTCCATTAAAATCAGGAACAAGACAAGGCTGTCCACTCTCCCCATATCTATTTAATATAGTATTCGAAGTTCTAGCTAGAGCAATAAGACAACAAAAGGAGATCAAAGGGATACAGATTGAAAAGGATGAAAGCAAACTTTCACTATTTGCAGACGATATAAGTGACCACAAATGTTTTACCAAGGAACTCCTACAGCTGATAAACACCTTCAGTAATGTGGCAGGATACAAGATTAACTCAAAAAAACCAGTAGCACTTCTATATACAAATACTAAATGGGCAGAGAAAGAAATTAGAGAAATATCACCCTATAAAATAGCCACAAATAATATAAAATACCTTGGGGCAACTCTAACAAATCAAGTGAAAGACCTGTATGACAGGAACTTTAAGTTTTTGAAGAAAGAAATTGAAGAAGATATCAGAGTATGGAATGATCTCCCATCTGAGGACCAACAATTAAATTGGTAATCTTACCAAAAGCAATCTACAGATTCAATGCACTCCCCATCACAATCCCTACACAATGTTTCACAGACCTTGAATTTTAATTAATTAATTGTTTTTAAATCCCAATCAGGTTTAGCAATTAGGGAAATGCATATTAAAATATATGCACTTTGCTAATAGGCAGACAGAAATAAAAAGCTTAAAGACATTTTCATAATTTTTTTCTTAAATCAGAAAAGAATATAATACATTTGATTTAAGTAAAATTGTACTTTGGTCAAAATTTCATAGTAAATATTGTTTTAAAATTATTAGCTATCATCTACATTACATATTTTGTTAAATTTGAATAAACTATTGATAACAGGTAACTTAGCCATAATAAAACTACTTAATTTGCATTTCTTTATTATAAAATTTCACTTATTTATATAAATATGCATTTATACACACACACATATATGTGTGACCTCAATTTTGATGCAATTTCATCTAAATTCACAATGATACTATATGTAATTAAATAAAATTTCTCCCAAGATAACTCATTCAAATTTACCTTACTGTTTAAGAATTTTTTATTTAATACGTATGAGTGTTTTGCCTGTCTTTGTGTATGTATACCACATGTATGCCAAGCACACATGGAGACCACAAGAGAGTATCAGATTGCCAGGAATTACACTTTCAAATGGCTTTGAGCTATCAGACTTGTGTTAAAATACTAACCCAGTCTACCACAAGAGTTATATGTGCTCCTAATCACTGAGCCATCATATCTACAGCTCCTAACTCTACTTTATTTTTAAAATGCCATATATTTGAATTGCTACATGACACTTTCTATCTTTGTTAGACTCTTAGTAACACAGACACTTCACTATTTGTAGTGGCACAATGATCACTTATGAAGTTTTCCAGGGACTAGGAAAAGAGAATATGGGAGGGGGACTATGATTGGGAATGTGATAAAAAAAATATTCTAGGAACAGGTACCGTAAATAACACGCAGTGTGTGAATACAGAAAAAAATCAAGCAGTTGTTCACCATCAAGTGTCAATTACAGAGCATATGAACTGTATACTAGTGAAGTATTCAAAATATAGTTACAGACACTAAAGCAGTGAAGTGTTTCAAAAGCAAAAGATGAACTGAACAAAATGTCCTAGAAATGACTGCATAGGTGCAGGGATTTCACTCCATTAGATTCTTGTTCAGTTAAGTAAAAATAATACAGATTACATTTTACAGCACAAAATACGTGTATACAAGTTTTATATATTTTACAACATAGAATTAAATTGAAATATTTATCCTAATAAATCAAGTGGATGGCAGTAGTAGTTCCATCTTTAACAAGGACCTTCAGGTACTCAAAGGGGAGTAAAATACCATGAGTAAAATTAATCACATGTTTTCATAGCATCAGGGGAAGAGGATGCAGGAACACAAGTCTCAAGTGGTACATGATATAATAAAATGCTGCCTACCCACGATCTGACAATAAAAATCAACTCACCTGAGGTAATTCCTAAGATTGCAAATCCAAAAATAAAAGGTTAAAATTACATTTGCAGAAAAATCTAAGTATTTTTTTAATTAATCAACTATACAGCTTCTTGGGCAAGTATGTTTAAAATCTAATAAAAATAGTATTTTACAGTCAGAACAGGAAGATTCTGACTGCAATGATTAGTATCTATCAAACCATATTTTAATTATTTTCCTTTTGTAGATTGTTTGAAATTAGTCTTTTTTTATTTATTTTATTTTATTTTATTTTACAATACCATTCAGTTCTACATATCAGCCGCGGATTCCCTTGTTCTCCCCCCTCCCGCCCTCTCCCTTTCCCCCCCAGCCCACCTGCCATTCCCACCTCCTCTAGAGCAAAGCCCCCCCAGAGTACTGAGATCAACCTGGTAGACTCAGTCCAGGCAGGGCCAGTCCCCTCCTCCCAGGCTGAGCCAAGCGACCCCGTATAAGCCCCAGGTTTCAAACAACCAACTCATGCAATGAGCACAGGACCTGGTCCCACTGCCTGGATGCCTCCCAAACAGATCAAGCCAATCAACTGTCTAACTCATTCAGAGGGCCTGATACAATTGGGGGCCCCTCAGCCATTGGTTCATAGTTCATGTGTTTCCACTAGTTTGTCTATTTGTCCCTGTACTTTATCCAACCTTGGTCTCAACAATTCTCACTCATATAGACCCTCCTCTTTCTCGATAATTGGACTCCCTGAGCTCCACCCGGGGCCTAGCTGTGGATCTCTGCTTCCAGATCCCTCAGTCATTGGATGGGGTTTCTAGCAGGACAATTAGGGTGTTTGGCCATCCCATCACCAGAGTGGGTCAGTTCGGGCTGTCTCTCGACCATTGCCAGCAGTCTATTGTGGGGGTATCTTTGTGAATTTCTGTGGGCCTCTCTAGCACTTTGCTTCTTCCTATTCTCATGTGGTCTTCATTTATCATGGTCTCCCATTCCTTGTTCTCCCTCTCTGTTCTTGATCCAGCTGGGGTCTCCCACTCCGCCCAAACTCTCTTTCCCTCGACCCTCGCCCTTCATTTCCCCCACTTATGTCCAGGCTGTTCATGAAGATCTCATCCATTTCTCTGTCATTGGGCGATCCCCATGTCTTTTTTGGGGTCCGTTTTCCAGGTTCAAATTAGTCTTTATCATTTCAATCTGTATGTAGATGCATATGTGAATTCAAGTACTGCATATTGCTTATCTTTATTTTGATTACCTTTTAATAAAATTTTATTGAATTAAAGATCATGGAAATATTATATTAAAATAATAATTTGTAAATTTCAAATCTCATTGAGCTACATATAAATAGGCAAATTCCCCTCTAAATATACATTCCTACATTCTAATATATTCAAAGGTAAAGACTAAAATAATAGTGTAAGCAACATGAAGTCACACATGCATGTGTACAGCTGCAGATATTGCATATTTAATATAAAAATATGAAAACAACATGAGGATAAATATACATTCCTACATTCTAATATTCATAGAATTTACATAACTACACATTCACATTAGGCCATATAAGTTGATAATCTTTATCCTCAATGAAAATGAGTATACCACATACCCAAACTTATGGAACACTATGGAAGCACTGCTAAGAGGAAAATTCATAGCACTAAATGACCACATAAAGAAGATGGAGAAATCTCATACTAGTGACTTAACAGCACACCTGAAAGCTCTAGAACAAGAAGAAACAAAGTCACCCAGGAGGAATAGATGAAATGACATAATCAAATTGAGAGCTGAAATCAATAAAATAGAAACAGAACAATACAAAAAATCAATGAAACAAACTGTTGGTTCTTTGTGAAAATCAACAAGATAGACAAGCCCTTATCCAAACTAATCAAAAGGCAGAGAGGAAGCATCCAAGTTAGCAAAATCAGAAATGAAAAGGAAGACATAACAACTAACACTGAGGAAATCCAGAGAATCATTAGGTCATAATTCATTAACCTCTACTCCACAAAACTGGAAAATCTAAAAGAAATGGATAATTTTCTGGATAGGTACCACATACCTAAGTTAAATCAAGACCACATAAGCTATTTAAATAGTCCAATAACCCCTAAAGAAATAGAATCAGTCATTAAAAGTCTCCCAACCAAAAAAAAAAAAAAAAAAAAAAAAAGCCCAGGCCCAGATCGTTTCACCACAGAATTCTACCAGATCTTCAAAGAAGACTTAATACCAATACTCTTTAAATTGTTCCACATAATAGAAACTGAAAGAACTTTACCAAACTGCTTCTATGAGGCTAAAATTACCCTGATCCCGAAGCCAAACAAAGAATGTGAACTACAAAACAATCTCCCTCATGAACATTGATGCAAATATACTCAATAAAATACTGGCAAACAGACTCCAAGAACACATCAAAACAATAATCCACCATGATCAAGTAGGCTTCATCCCAGGGATTCAAGGGTGGTTCAACATATGAAAGTCTGTCAATGTAATACACCATATAAACAAACTGAAAGAAAAAAAAAAAAACACATGGTCATCTCACTAGATGCTGAAAAGGTATTTGACAAAATCCAACACCCCTTCATGATAAAGGTCTTGGAGTGATCAGGAATACAGGGAAGATACTTAAACATAATAAAGGCAATTTATAGCAAGCCAACAGCCAACATCAAAGTAAATGGAGAGAAACTCAAACTGATTCCACTAAAATCAGGAACAAAACAAGGCTGGCAACTCTCCCCATACTTATTCAATATAGTACTTGAAGTTCTAGCCAGAGCAATAAGACAGCATAAGGAGATCAAGGGGATACAAATTGGAAATGAAGAAGTCAAGCTTTTGCTATTTGCAGATGACATGATAGTATACTTGAGTGACCCCAAAGATTCAACCAAGGAACTCATACAGCTTATAAACACCTTCAGCAATGTAGCAGGATACAAGATTAACTCAAAAAAATCAGTAGCCCTCCTATATACAACTGACAAACAGGCTGAGAAGGAAATCAGAGATACACCACCCTTTATAATAGCCACAAATGATATAAAATACCTTGGGGTGACTCTAACTAAGCAAGTGAAGGACCTGTATGACAAGGAATTGCTCAACATCCCTAATCATCAGGGAAATGCAAATCAAAACGACTCTGAGATACCACCTTACATCCCTCAGAATGGCTAAGATCAAAAACACTGAAGACAGCTTATGCTGGAGAGGATGTGGAGCTAGGGGAACTCTCCTCCACTGTCGGTGGGAATGCAAGCTTGTAGAGCCACTTTGGAAATCAATATGATGCTTTCTTAGAAAATTGGGAATCAATCTCCCCCCAAGACCCAGCTATACCACTCTTGGGCATATACCCAAGGAATGCTCAATCATACCACAAGGGCACTTGCTCAGCTATGTTCATATCAGCATTGTTTGTAATAGCCAGAACCTGGAAACAACCTAGATGCCCTTCAACTGAAAAATGGATAAATAAAATGTGGTACATATACACAATGGAATAGTACTCAGCAGAGAAAAACAATACCATGATGAGGTTTGCCAGCAAATGGATAGATCTAGAAAAAATCCTCCTGAGTGAGGTAACCCAGACTCAGAAAGACAAACATGGTATGTACTCACTCATAGGAGGATACTAAATGTAAATCAAAGGATGACTAGACTGCTACTCACAACTCCAGGGTGGCTACCTAGAAAAGAGGACCCTAAGAAAGACACAGGGATTGCCCAATGACAGAGAAATGGATGAGATCTACATGAGCAAACTGGATGTGATCAGGGGTAATGAAGGACAAGTTTCTGTGGAAAGAGAGCTTAGGGGAGTGGGAGATACCAGCTTGATCAAGAACGAAGAGGGAGAACAAGGAAAGAGATACCATGATAAATGAAGACCAAATGGGAATAGGAAGAAGCAAAGTGCTAGAGAGGTCCCCAGAAATCCACAGAGATACCTCCACAATAGACTACTGGCAATGGTTGAGAGAAAGCCCGAACTGATCTACTCTGGTGATCAGATGGCCAAACACCCTAACTGTGGTGATAGAACTCCCTAAATGTAGTGATAGAACTCTCATCCAGTGACTGATGGAAGCGGATGCAGAGATCCATGGCCAAGCCCCAGGTGGAGCTCTAGGAGTCCAATCAGAAGAGATATGAGGGATTATATGAGCAAAAGATATTGAGACCATGATTGGAAAAAGCACAGGGACAAATAGACAAACTAGTGGAAACACATGAACTATGAACCAATAGCTCGATCAGGCCCTCTGGATAAGTGAGACAGTTGATTAGCTTGAACTATTTAGGAGGCCCCCAGGCAGTGTGATCAGGACCTGTTGTCCTTAGTGCATGAGCTGACTTTTTGGAACCTAGGGTCTATGCTGGGACAGTTTGCTCAGCCTTGGTGAAGGGAGGAGGTGACTGGACCTGCCTCAACTGAATCTACCAGGCTGAGCTGAAATCCGAGGGGAGTCCTTGCCTTGGAGGAGGTGGGAATCCATGGCTGATATGTAAAATTAAATTAATTATAAAAAATTTTTAAAAAAATGGAGGGCCAAGATCCCTTAGGTATGGTTGACTATATGAATGTCTGGCTCTGCAGGCAAAGAAACCATATAAATTCTGAAAGCCGCTATTGCATTCAATCAGCTGTTTTACTATCTTGGCTAAATACATCTACAGTTCCTATGTACCAAGTGCCCTTCCCAATGAAAACACTTACCTATGACTTCTGTGTGTATGAATGAGAGAGTACCAAGAGTATATACTGAGAAGTGGAATTTGAGATGTGCACAAATTTAGATATACCAGCCATTGAAAAATTTATCTTGATTGTTTCATTTTATGACCTACCCACAGTATGTAAGAGCTCTGATATGTTCATATTTCTTTCCAAATTTATAAATTTTACAGTCAGCTGCTTTATATGTAAAAGCTATTTTATTCCAGAAAAAAAAGAAAAAAGAAAATACTGCTTCTATCTATGCCCTGCCTGTGGTGTGCAAGGGACCTGATCCTCCCCCTTAGCAGATGCATCACTCAGGAGAGTGGGCCCTGAACCTCACCTAGGCAGTACAGCAGAGCTGACCCCACTAACAGGGTCCAGGTGAATTTCCTTGAAAACACCAAATGTGGGAGATCTGGCCCTCATCTGCCATATGGTGGTGTGGGGTGGGGAGAGATTCCCTTCACCCTATCTCTTGCTGCCTGTAATGGGATGGAGAGCTGGCCATGAGGTCAGAAGAACAGGAGTGCTGTACCCTCACCAGCTGCAGCACTCTGGAGAGTGGCCTCTGCATCTTGCTTGGGCAACACAGTAGAGCTGGCCCTGATGTGGGAGTGCAGACCATGAGGACTTGAAAGCAGGAGAACTGGCCTTGCAGCTTCCCTGATCATAGCTGGAAAGGGTCACCTAGCTGGGGCAATGTCTGAGAGCTCACCTTGGGGTAAGGATGGGGAGAGCTGGCAGGATGACCAACTACTCAGGCCCAGAACCAGGGTTTTGAGTTGGCCCACCCTAAATCCACACTTACTATGAACTGCGGGAGCATGTGAAAGGGCTGGACCTACAGATCCAAAATTTCAGGATCTCCATGTCACAGGGCAAGAAACAGGATATCCAAAAGGAATCCCAGTGAGGGCTTAGCATCCACAGTGTAGCAGAAACCATAGGTCTCTGACAGGACCAATGATGGATTCTTCAATGAACACTTGCAGTATAGATATATGGATGAAAGTGTTTACTGTGTGATTCTCTGTATCATACTACAACTTCCAAGATGAGAATTTTCCTTTTCTCTTCTCTTTCTCTTAAATTTTATTTTATTTTATGGTGGAGTGTTGCAAGGGAGAGGGCAGATATGAAGGGAAGGGAATTTGAATAGGATCTAGATACATGATGTGAAAGACACAAAGAATAAGTAGAAAGTTAAAAGAAAAGGAAAATTAAAATCGATCAATGTCTCAAAATACAACAAACAGATTCATTACTTTATTATGCTGAGCAAATAAGGTGAAATTGAAAATCTGTTCCTTGGACTTATTTAAAAGAATTTATGACTCAAACGAGCTAGAGCAGGTTAGCCTTTGGTCTGAGGCTTGCACAGAACTACTGTGGACCACAACCTCAGAGGCTTTGTTGCCTTGAATGAGACTCTCTAGTGAAGTGTTCACAGCTTCTTTCCTTCCCCTCTCATCCTTTCCAAACAACATCCTCCATTTGAAATGTCACCTGATGATTGTAGGTAAATACTACTGAGTTAGACACATCAATCTGAACAGTCTACATGCTGGCAATGCATGTAACACTAAGAGAAAATGAGTAACCATCTAAAAATGATTTGAATTTGGGGAAAGATGATTCCTGATCATTCACACATGTACTAGACAAGTTGCTTGTGCTAAAAAAGTCCATGAGGAAGCAAATTACATTTTTATTCTTTTCAGTTTCCTGTTATTATTGCTAAGCCAACAGTTACCTCAACAATGTTTTTTTTCTTACAGTAAATAAAGAATATTAATTCCTGCACTGCCACCTTCCCCCCAAAAAACAAATAATAAAATATGCCAGGTGGTTGTGGCACACACCTTTAATCCCAGCACTCAGGAGGCAGAGCCAAGGAGATCTCAGTGAGTTTGAGGCCAGCCTGGTCTACAGAGTGAGTTCCAAGACAGGCACCAAAACTACATGGAGAAACCCTGTCTTGAAAAAAAAAACTATATATATATATATATATATATATATATATATATATATATATATATATAAAGTTGTTGAAGCATACCACTAAATAAACAATTCACTTAATCGGAATTACTTTATTTTAATCTCATAATTTGACTTCAAAAAATTTTTTTAAGTAATTCATGGTTCAGTTTATTTTTACATATAAATTTGGAATACAAATGGACCACAGTTACAATGGCTTATACTCTTAGGTTTTTGTTTATTTTTGAAATTACTTTCAGGTAAAAGTAAGAAAGCTGGATTAACACATAGAAATCTGTGCATTTTGCAATGGTAGACACTGCATATCTTGCCCTTGGAACATAGTCAACACAGAGTTCCTTGCTAGGTTCCCTAGGCAGAGGCTTTCATTCCTTTCTGCTTCTTTCTGTAATAGCATGATATCCCAAACCTTTGAAAAACCAAGTTAAATTGAATTTGCCAGCTACCCAAAATCCCCAAGTGATGCTTTTCCTTGTTCTTCCTTAATAATTTAATCCTAGGCAGAATTTTGCTATGTTGGTGAGTGGGGAGTTAGGCAATATCACCACAATCTAAGAAGACTCAAATTGCTATATCATTATTTTTATGAATTTGATTTAAACACGATAAAATGTTTCATTGTAGGGTGCAAGATTAATATTATTTAATCATTCTCTACTCAAAACCCTTTGTAATTCAAAATAGAATTGAGTGTGCCAGCTGAAGATGGTATATTTCCATTTTGTTCAATACCATTGATACGAAATATTGCTATCTAATTTAATTTTGTTGAATTTGACAAGACTAATGCAGATGTATGTATATAACCACTCTATGTTTTATATTATGAAATTAACTTGAAATCTTCATTTTCATTTATTGACAGTGATTGTATCTATTTTTAAGAACAAAACTAAAGATAAAATAAATAACTTTGTTCTATATTAATACATTTTCATCTCTTTTTTATTTTAAGAAGATGTTACAAGAATGGACAAAGAAAAATGCTCCTGTTCACCACATTTATATTTATTTATCTCATTATTCTTTTGTCGAGGGTTGGAGTGATTAATTAGAGTGGATTTGCAGCTAGCTCCATGCTCCTGTCTGTAATTTCCTAAGCCATCTATTCTACTGTGACTTCTATTCTTCTACAGCTGGGCACAAGATGTGAGCATATATATGGCTAAAACAAACAATTTTGTTCTGGCTGTGCTCTGTTGTTTTTTAGCCTCTGTGTCTTTGTATATTCTAAATGTACACTGCTGGCAGAGATAGCCTTTGATCAGTATTTGGACTTCAGTAGACCTTGTTCAATACAGTAAACATGTTTAGCAGGCTACGCTCCTTGCTCACGGCTGGGGTTTACCTGGTGGGAATAGCAAATACTTTGGTACAGGCAATCTTGACCTTGCACTTGTGTATCTGTGAGTCAAATGAGATCAATCAAGTTTTCTGTGATGTCCCTCCTCTTTTATTAGTATCTTGTTTAGATAAAGAGTTCAGTGAGTTAGCTATATTCACAATTTTTGTTTTCTTTAATCTGAGCATCACTTCAGGAGTTCTTGTCTCCTACTGTTACATCATCTTATCAGTCTTAAGAATCCCCTTTGCTGAGGGGCATTTCAAAGTGTTCTCCCACCTCATATCCTAATTTACAGCAGCTGCCATTTTTCAGGGAACAATACTTTTTATGTATTTCCAGCCAACTTCTCATTCCTTGGATGGACACAAATGAAATCACTGTTCCATATTCTTGTGATCCCGATGATGAACCCTCTGATTTGCAGATTCAGAAACAAATGTGAAACAACCTTGAAAAAAATGGAAAATAAAAGGCAATTTACACAATTTGTTGCTATGTGCATGTACACAGCTTTGTAGTGGTAACTTAATTTATTTCATTTTTATTCATTTATTTTATTTTTTGCATGATATGCAATTAAAATTTCCTCATATATTTCAAGTTGGTGAAATAATTAATATATCATTCAATTATAAGAAAATATTGCTGGTATTTATGCTTAATTGTGTTTAAATAACACATTGTGTTTTCTCTAAGAAGGTATCAGAGGAGAAAACAATATACAGATTGAAATCCACATGAAAAATTTAACACAATTTTTGCAGAATGTGAAAGAGCAATACTCAACTTCATATGGAAAAAGAAAAAAAAAACAGGATAGCTAAAACAATATTGACCAATAAAATAATTGCTGAATGCCTCCTCCCAACTGCTGATTTCAAGTTGTACTACAGAGCTACAGTAATTAAAAACTACAGTGTATTGGCATAAAACAGGCAAGTTGGTCAATGGAATCTAACTGAAGACCCAGATGTAAATCCACCAAACTATGGACATCTGACTTTTGACAAAGAAGTAAAAATCATATAACAGAAAAAAGAAAGCATCTTCAACAAATGATGCTGGACTAACTGGATGTCTACATGTAGAAGATTTCAAATAGATACGTATCTATCACCCTGCACAAAACTCAAGTCCAAGTTGATCAAAGACCTTAACATAAAGTAAGATACACTGAATTGTATAGAAGAGAAAGTAGGGAATAGACTTGAACACATTCACACAGAAGATGACATTCTGAACAGAACAGCAATAGCACAGGAACTAATTTTCACAATTAATAAATGGGACCTCATGAAACTAAAAAGCTTTTGCAAGGCAAAGGACACTGGATGACCTCTCATTTGCAATTGTGAATTTATTATTTCCTTTATCTGGGCTTATGGTTGAGAAGCCTAGCCTGACTTGAATGTTGCTATGTATTTAGATGTTAAAAATAAAACCTTTCAGACATCTATAAGTTTTTATATATGAAAATTTTTCTTATATAAAAAGCTGTATCATGTTTAGCTTTTGTAATTTATTCTAATGGCCAACAAAACCCTCTGA
Organism: Peromyscus melanophrys; assembly: GCA_902168415.1. Taxonomy (NCBI): domain Eukaryota; kingdom Metazoa; phylum Chordata; class Mammalia; order Rodentia; family Cricetidae; genus Peromyscus; species Peromyscus melanophrys. The sequence goes on from CABHPR010131300.1 coordinate 29,632, forward strand.
TTCAATGTTTGTGGCAAAGCTTTTGACTAAATTTTCCCTCCTTGTACTCATCATTCACCTAAAAGTTTCTGAGTTTAACTTTTTGGATTATCCTACTTAGTGTGATTATGTTGTTTTCATATTCTGTATCTAGTTTATATCCCCTAATTCAATGCCCCTCACATTTTCCACATTGCCAAAAATAAGATTTAATCAAGATAATAGTGTTTCACTATACCTGTACCAACTTTTCTATGTTGTTAGTTGCTAATGGACATAGATTTATGAAATACTCTATTATGAATTATGCCAATATGAGCATTACTGTTAAGCATTTCCTCAGAATACTGTTTTGATTTCTGTAGAACACATAATTAGTGGTACAAGTAATAAAATATGATATTCTTATTTTCATAATTTGAGGAACTCACATATTTTTATATAATAGCTACACTGATTTTATATTTTCATCACAAATTATCAAAAATTCATTTTTCCTAATTCCCTTTAATTACCCATCATTTTAAAATTAAAACAATATTATTAATGTGTGTATGAAGTTTGTTTCATGCGTATGGCTGTCAGAGGACAAGTTTATGGAGCTGATTCTCTCGTTCTACATTTCTATGTTTTTTGGGAAGCCATCAAGCTTTCACAGCCAGTATTTTCATCTGCTGAGTCATCTTCCTAACATCTTTGACAGTTTTTAAGTTGTTATTATTTTGTGCATATGCTTGCATGTATGTAGTTATATACACTTGAGTGTCACTGTCAACGGAGGCCAGGCACATCAGCACCTGCCTGGATATGTAATTACAGGGAATTGACAGCAACGTTGCATGGGTGGTGGAATTTGAACTCACATCTCTAGAAGAGCAGTATATGTTCTTAATGGATAGGTTGTCTGTTCATATACTACCACCCACCCCTGCTCCGTCCTTCATCTTTTTGATGGTAGTCATTTGAACAGGAAAAAAAGTGACACCTCAATGTATTGTAATATGGTTTTCTTTAATGACTAAAGTGTTAAACATGTTTCATGCATCTGTCAGCCATTTTTATGTCCTAGAAACATCTACTCATAAATTTTTTCACATTTTTTTATTAATAGTGAGTTGTTGAATTCCACATATCTTTTTTGGTGGACAGTTTTGAAGCTGTTGTACAATTTTTGCATTGTTTCATCTAATCTCAGTGACAATCATGTTGAAAGCAATTGTCTCCCTGAATGAAAATATAGATATCAGCAGGACAACACTGTGTAGCATGAATCTTAAAAGGTCTTATTAATAAAAACAAACCTGGAGCCAGGTATTAGGGTGAATGCTGGAAGATTAGAGAAGCAGAAGAAGCCACAGCCACCTCACCTCAGTAATTCCTCAGCTGATGCTGTTTCCTCAGACTGGAAGCCTCTGAGTCCTCATCTGAATGGATCTCAGCTGAATTGTTTGTTGCTAGAAGCCTGAAAGCTTAACCAGCTCTGGTTCCTGGTCTTCACACCTTACATACCTTTCTGCTTCCTGCCATCACTTCCTGGGATTAAAGGAGTGTGTCACCATGCCTATCTATTTCCAGTGTGACATTGAACTCACAGAGATCCAGACGGATCTCTGCCTTCGGAATGTTAGAATTAAAGGTGTGTGTGTGCCACCATTTTCTGGCCTCAATATCTAGTGGCTGTTCTGTTCTCTGACCCCAGATAAATTTATTAGGGTGCACAATATATTGGGGAACTCAATATCACCACAGCACTGCCTTCTAACGGCTATCATACACAATCATTTTATATTTTCAGTGATGTTATTAGAATTCTGCTCCTTGAGAGGAAACAGTGAGGTCACTGTTTTCTCATAGAATTTTCATTGGTTTAGTATCATTAGAATCCACGCTCATGGCAGACAATGGTGTCGCACACCTTTAACCCCAGCAATCAGGAGGCAGAGCTAGGCAGATCTATGTGAGTTCGAGGCCAGCACGACCTACAGAGCAAGATACAGGATAAGCACCAAAACTAACACTGAGAAACCCTATTTCAAAAAAAAAAAAAAAAAAAAAAGAATCCACCCTCTTAGATTATTGCTCAATCACTTACTCCAATCAAAAATGATAACTTGAATCCTGATGCCGCAATTTCCCTCCTTATTTGTAATTGATTATTAGTGTCATGCACTTATTTTCTCCTAATTTAAATGTTAAAAGAGTTAATTAGGATGCATGGATTTTCTTTTATGCACAAGTACAAGTACCACATTTGAAAAGTGACTGCTTTACTCACATGTTCCATGAAAAAGACTTGATGCTATAAGGAACTTGAGTGTGTTTACAAAATGTACCAGAGAGGCAGTGTCAATAAATCCAATGCTCTTTATTTGATCTGGTTCAAAGTATCAAAGATTATTCACTGATGTTCCATAAGGCAAAATATTTCAGACAAAATCAATAATTTACTATTCAAGTTCTATTATGTCTAAATTAATATTTGGGTTCATGAAGTTCCAACCTAATGGCCATAGGTGCCTCATGATTGCTTTGAACATGGCACAACAGAACATCATTACCCAAAACATTGTGATTTTAGGGTGTGTGTGTGTGTGTTTGTGTGTGTGTGTGTGTGTGTGTGTGTGTGTGTGTGTGTGTTGTACCTGTGTGTTGTACAATCATACATATATGTAAGTGCATGTCTGTGTACTCACAGAGGTGACAAACAAGATCCAGCAATTCTTCTTTTCCTGTTCCCCACAGTACTAGGGCTGCAGGAACATATATCTATGGCCATGCCCATATTATAACCTAGGGGATGTGTATTGAAACTCAGATTATATGATTGCAAAGAAAGACATTTATTCCCACTAAACAATCCTACCAACTGCCCATTATAAATTTATTTCATTTTTGGTGTACTTGATTTGAGAATTCTTTTTTTTTTTTCTTTTTGCTTTTTTGAGACAGGGTCTCTCTGTGTAGTTTTGGTGCCTGTCCTGGCTCTCACTCTGATGACCAGGCGGACTTCGAACTCACAGAGATCCACCTCCCTCTACCACCGGAGTGCTGTGATTAATGGTGTACGCCACCACCACCCAGCTGATTTGAGAATTCTTTAGTGTGAACTTTAATGAAAACTTTGTTGAGATATTGGAAAGTTGAACACAACTGAAAGAAGTTAAATATATAAATATATTATCAATACCCTTGTGCACTAATAAAAAGCACTTGGGAACACAAAACCAGCTATTACAATAGTGTTATGGCTTAATTCTACACATATTCATAGTAGATTGAAGTGTTTCTTTCATATTTATTTATTCTGTGACATATCTAGAAGTTGTCAGAACTCTAAGACACAATTTATTAATGCTAAAAATTTCATTAATTCATTAAGCAATTCATTCAACACATATGGATATTAAAGTAGTACTGATAAATATGTAGAATGATGAATGAGGAAAATAACAGCAAATATTGAAATGATGCTTTGTTAAATTATTTAGTTAAATAACATGTGTATATCACGTTTCAAAACTTTGAATTATCTTCAAAGTTTTAACATAGAATATGTGATTCACATTATACTTTATTAATATTAACATATCCAGTATTTTTATTATATTTCATTTAATGTACACATGTTAATATGTATAGGATATTTCAAACCAGAATATATTTTGAGATATTAGTCAAATTAACAAAGGTATTTCAGAACCAAAAAGAATTAGTATTTCTACAGAATGAATAAAAATTTTACCTATTTCTTCAGTAACTATGTAAGAAACAATTCACTCATTTGTTCCAGAGCTACAAGCACTATTTTATAACTAACAGTTTTCTCAGTGCAGCAATCACATCCTTGTTCCTAAGGCTGTATATCAGGGGGTTGAACATGGGGGTCACGATGGTGTAGAACAGAGAGAACAGTTTGTCAGTTCCAGGAGAATGTGTGTACTTGGTCCTTGAATAAGTAACAGTAGCTGATCCAAAAAATAAAAACACCACAAGCAAATGGGAAGAACACGTGGAGAAGGCTTTTGCCCGTCCTGTGGCTGTTGGTAACTTTAGAATGGTGGCAATGATTCTGGTATAAGAAGCAAGGATCAACATAAAAGGGACTGCAGCAAAGAGGATAGCCACTAAGTAGACAGACAGCTCATTAACAGAAGTGTCCCCACAGGCCAGCTTGAGAATGGGAGGTAAGTCACAGAAGAAGTGGTTGATTTGGTTAGAATTGCAAAAGTGTAGAGAAAATATCTGACATGTTTGTCCTATCTGAACTGGAATGCCACCAAGCCAGGAGCCTGCGACCATCTGAGTACACTTTACTGGATTCATGACCAAGGGATAGTGTAGAGGGTTGCAGATGGCCACATAGCGATCATAGGACATCACAGCCAGAAGGAAGCATTCAGTGGCTCCCAGCATAAGGAAGAAGCAGGTTTGTGTGGCACAGGCCACCTTGGATATACTTCTATTCTGAGTACCAATGTTGAACAGAATTCTAGGAAGAGTGACTGATACATAACAGATTTCCAGAGAAGAAAAATTTGCCAGGAAAAAATACATAGGCTTCTGTAGTGCTGGATCGAGCCTAGTTATCACAATTATGAAGCTATTTCCAATTAGGATAATTAAGTAAACTATGGAGAACATTCCAAATAGAAACCCCTGGAGGTTGGGTAGGTCTGAAAATCCCAGAAGGATGAATTGTGTGACTGTGGAGACATTGTCCACTGACCTGATCTTTGTGTGTTTCATGCTTGGAGATGATTCAGTCCAAAGTGCAAGTCATGTTACTGCATTTAGTTTTCTTATCGTACACATAAATTGTAGGTACCACACTTCAAAAATTTCTACTTTCTCTAAAGGAATAAAAAATATTTTGGATTTATATTGGTTATGGTACTTATGTGGTAAAATTGACAGTCAATGAAAGTTGAACTTTTAAAATGTTAAATCATGAATTAGGTAAATATTATTTTTAAAAATTAAGTATGATCACATGTAACTATAGATGGACTACTCAATTTTTAATTAATTAATATACAATGAGATTCCTTAAAGATTATTGAAGACAAGGCTTAGACCTTGAATTTTAGGCCTAATGAAATAATTTGAGATGTAAATAGTACTTTACCTGTTCATGTCATCAAGATGTTCCACAGCAAAATAAAAGCTTTTGATTTTAGGATGGCAGGCTTTGAATGCACTGTGAGTAAAACCACAACAAATAAATTACATTTACTTTTATACAAATTTCAAAATGATTTTAAGTCAAACATCTTTAAAATTTTTTTATTAGAGTTGGGAGAGGCAAAAGAACATGATCAAAATACATCATATGAAAATTTTTTAAAAAAATTCTAATTTGGAACCTGGATATGGTGACATACTCTTTTAATCCCAGCAGTTGGAGGCAGAGGCAAGTGAATTTTTCTGAGTTCAAGGCCAGCTTGGCCTACAAAGTGAGTTATAAGACAGTCAGAACTAAATAGTGAGACCTTGTCTTGAAATAAAACTGAAAGTATTCTTAAAAAAAAGAAAAAAATAGACATATTCATCTCATATGTTTTCTCAAATGTTGGGAAAGTGTATTGTTTGCCATCTAGGAATCGCAGTGAAAAATTTCACCATTTTTTGTTAATTTGTACTATTAGCAGTTTGGTTGTCTAGGATAATTATGTATGCCACTTTTAGTTTCCTTCTCAATATTCTAAATGCAAAATTTGAGTTAATATTGTTTAACAATGATTCATTCTTATCATTGACTTTTTTCTCTCTGCAAAATATTTTGTTTTATGATTATTAGCTTGTGATTAACCTCAAAAATTAGTAAATAATACATAAGTAAATATTCAGAATGACCTAAAATTTTCAGTGACAATATATATTAATATAACAAACTTATTTCTCTTCTATGTTTGGTTGTTGTTATACACACACTAATTTAATACAATTAGTAATTTATTTTTTTACCAAATATTATATGAAATTTACAATATTTAAGAGCAGTTTTTTGGTTGGGGACCAAGGCCCCCCTCACCTGCATCAAGGCTGAATGTACCAGGCTCTGCTGACTCCTCATGAAAGTCCTTACCTTATTGGACAATGGAATGGGAGGTGGTGGGTGGGTTGGGAGGGAGGCTCTGTGGCAGGGAAAAGAGGGGGATCTGTGGTTGATATGTAAAATGAAAAAAAGAAAAAGAAATAAATAATTCTTTTAAAAAGTAGTTTTTCTTTTGGGTTTACAGACTGTGAAAACCAATGTCATAATTTTCATAAAGATTTTACACTTTCTGTACTTAGGAAAAATAAAGAATGATAGATATTGCCCTGAAAAGGTGCCATTGTTACAATATAAGCCCAGGCAGTGGGACCAGGTCCTGTGCTCATTGCATGAGTTGGCTTATGCAGGGTCGCTTGGCTCGGCCAGGGAGGAGGGGACTGGCCCTGCCTGGACTGAGTCCACCAGGTTGATCTCAA
>CABHPR010131301.1:0-24020 GCA_902168415.1 Peromyscus melanophrys
CCCCTTCACCCCTAGTTTGCTCATGTATATCTCATCTATTTCTCTTTTGCTGGGCAATTTAAGCATCCCTCTTACGGTCCTCGTTTCCTAGCTTCTCTGGAGCTGTGGGTTGTAGTCTGGTTATCCTTTGATTTACATCTATTATCCACTTATGTGTGAGTACATACCATATTTGTCCTTCTGAGTCTGGCTTACCTCACTCAGGATGATATTTTCTAGTTCCATCCATTTGCCTGCAAATTTCATGATATCATTGTTTTTTTACTGCTGAGTAGTACTCCATTGTGTATATGTACCACATTTTCTTTATCCATTCTTTGGTTGAGGGGCATCTAGGTTGTTTCCAGGTTCTGGCTATTATGAATAATGCTGCTATGAACATAGTTAAGCATGTGTCCTTATGGGATGATTGAGCATTCCTTGGGTATATGCCCAAGAGTGGTATAGCTGGGTCTTGAGGTAGATTGGTTCCCAATTTTCTGAGAAACCTCCATACTGACTTCCAAAGTGGCTGTACAAGTTACACTCCCACCAACAGTGGAGAAGTGTTCCCCTTGCTCCACATCATCTCCAACATAAGCGGTCATCAGTGTTTTTGATCTTAGCCATTCTGACAGGTGTAAAATGGTATCTCAAAGTCATTTTGATCTGCATTTCCCTAATGACTAAGGATGTTTGTAGCTGAAGTTTTCCTATGTGCCAGCCTGCTGGCAGTCAGGACAAATCTCTCCCACTCACATCCCCCAAGTAAACACACAGAGATTTATATTACTTATAAACTTTATGGCCATGGCAGGCTTCTTGCTATCTGTTTTTATATCTTAAGTTAACCCATTTCTATAAATCTACATCTTGCCACGTGGCTTGTGGCTTACTGGTATCTTACATCATGCTTCTCCCCGTGGTGGCTGGCAGCATCTCCCTGCCTCAGCCTTCCACCTCCTAGAATCCTCTTCTTTCCTTATCCTGCCTACATTATACTTCTTGCCTGGCTACTGGCCAATCAGCGTTTTATTATCAATCAATCAGAGCAACACATTCACAGCATCCCCAGCACACCTTCCCTCCATTTTTTTAAAAGGAAAAGTTTTAACTTTAACATAGTAAACTTACATATAACAGAACAATTATCAAGCAAGAATTACAGTTACAATATCTATTTATAATATCTAGTCTATTTGTATTTGGCAAAATTAAAGAAGATATTCTATCTCTCCTAAATTTGTGAGTCTAAGGTTTTATATCTAACTTATCTTTTATCATAACTAAGGAAATTGTAACTATCTAGTCTTCAACTACATCAAAGACCTCAGAATGATATATTACCTGAGAAACATGAGAAGGATGCAAGCAACATTCAGGAGTCTTGGGAGAGTAGACAGAGAGAGCTGGCAGCCTGGACAGTCATCCAAAGTTCCTCTGTAAAGTTGGGGCATCTGTCTTTAGCCCACAGGCCTACAGTCTCTCAATCACTTCTCTCTGTGTCTTGTAGAATGTCTGGCAGTTTCCTCTGCAAAGCAGGAACCTGAAGGACCATTTTGTCAAGCAAAGTTCAGTGGTCACCTTCCTATGGGTCTTGTATGTCCAGTCGATCAAGCAATCCAGGAAAGGACAGTTTCTTGCCCAAATGGCTATTTTTGCCAAGAAGAAGATAAACTCCATATAGAGTGTCTTTGATGCCCATCCTCCTCCTGAAGTAAGTCAGTACTACCAGGAGCAGACATGTCTCACTGTTCAGAAAGTCTAAATTTTTAAAAATATTTTAAATGCCATATTCTGTAGGTCTTTGAAGTGTTTGAAGATTACTTGCCTAACTGAATTATATCTATGTATACCTAGAAAACTTAACATAACTATAAGTTTGACTATCATAGAAGACTAATTATTAATCTGTATTTCTTAATTATCTATTACAATCTAAATGAGCTACATAAACATAATAACTTAAACAAGAGTAGAAATATATATGTGTATATATATATATATATATATATATATCAGACCAAACCAACTCTAAATTTGTATCAATAAACTAAAATCTATACCAATGTAAAACATTTTAAACAAGTTGCTCTTTAAAAGTAGGTTCAATAATCTACCCTTTCATCCTATCATTATTTATACTGTCCCCTTTTCTTCTTTAGAAAGAGAATGCATTTATAATCAACCTGATTTAAATAAAAATATTGGTTTTTTTCTTTCCCACACCAGAGGGCTCTTCTGATATGGGACACCAGAATCTCTCAAATTTTTGTTTTAGGAATATGCTTGGGTTTAGAGAAGGAGTGAGCCAATTCCATCTCCAAAGCCAGCTTGGTATATTTGGGAATTTGGGCGTAGTTTTTCATACTACTTCCTGCTGGCTGAGGGTGCTATATTTTCATGGGGACATAAAGAAAATTTTAGGATTGTGGAGTAGTCCATGAGGGTGTATTGTCTGAGCCAGTTGCCTTGAAACCATGGATAACCTGGGCCATGGTGTCATCAGAGACCTTTCAAGGGGTCTTGGCTGATCAAACCTGATGTATCTTAATCTGGAACAAATCCATAGCTCTTGCTTTCTGTGGAGCCTCCTTTCCAAAGCAACATATCCTTATGTTGAAGTCAAGGTATCTTAAAAATATACGTATTGGCTTAACTCAACAGCTTTTACAAACAAATGACTTTCTGCAGTTAAAAATCCCAAAGACAACACAATCCAGATTCTCTGTGTAATATCTATCTTTATGCGGCTTATTTTTTATACTACCTTTACTGTCTCTTTAAAGACTTTATTTTTAAAAACTATTTCTTTATATAACTGCATATATTTTTTTCTCTCTTTGAAGCCTACATACATTTTTACATACATTATAAACTGTTTAGAGGTTTATCCCATATGAATCTGTCTTATTGGGAATATATTGCTTTAAACTGCAGCATTCTAAGACTGAAATGGCAGCTATGGCTGCTGGCTCTGCCCACTTCAGGTTTTCAACATAGTGGTGGTATGTTTACTGGCAGCTCTGGGAACCATGCTCCCACAGACTCTGGGAAGCAGTGGGTCTATGATTCCATCCAGCAGCATGTAGCCCAGAAACCTCTTTTTTTTTTAAACCAGCAAAAACTATATCCAACACATAGCATAGTGCGCAGCTTGGAGACACCTCTGTGTAACATAGCATAGGTCAATCCAGCACACCGAGACTGCTACATTTCTACAGCTATTTCCCCCTTATTTATGTGAAACATAAAAATAACCATTTGGGCTGAAACTGAGAAAAAATGGATACCGCTGCTGGAAAATCCCTAGCAGAGCAGAGCAGAGAAGAAATTGACAGCCCTGCTGAGAAACTCCCTTTGGGGATTGGAGTAGAGCAGCAATGGACATATCTGCTGAGAAACTCTCTTAGCAGAATGATGCAGAGTTCAGCTGTAATAGCTCCCTTTTGGGGAGGAGCAGGATCACAACATTCTGTGGGGAGACAATTCCCCCACTGAAACACAGCTTCAGGTATAGCCTGACTTCCCAATAGTCAGGGAACCTTTTGCCTCTCAGCAATGTGTATCCAGGATATCTTCCCTTCACAGATGTTGAGCAATTCCTTAAATGTCTTTCAGCCATTTGAGATTCTTCTGTTGAGAATTCTCTGTTTAGCTCTGTAGCCCATTTTTTAATTGAATTGTTTGTTATTTTGATGTCCAGTTTCTTGAGTTCTTTATATATTTTGGAGATCAGATCTCTGTCAGATGTGGGGTTGGTGAAGATATTTTCCCATTCTGTATGCTGTCCTTTGCCCTACAAAAGCTTCTCAGTTTCAGGAGGTCCCATTTATTAATTGTTGATCTCAATGTCTGTACTACAGGTGTTATATTTAGGAAGTGGTCTCTGGTGCCAATGCATTCAAGACTGCTTCCTACTTTCTCTTCTATCAAGTTCAGTGTAAATGGATTTATGTTGAAGTCTTTGATCCACTTGGATTGAGTTTTGTTCATGGCAACAGAAATGGATCTATTTGTAATCTTCTACATGTTGACATCCAGTTATGTGCTGGCACCATTTGTTGAAGATGCTTTCTTTTTTCCATTGTACAATTTTGACTTCTGTGTAAAAAATCAGGTGTTCATAGGTGTGCAGATTAATGTCAGGTTCTTCAATTTGATTCCATTGGTTCACATGTCAGTTTTTTATGCCAGTACCAAGCTGTTTTTATTACTATAGCTCTATAGTAGAGCTTGAGGTCAGGCATCAAGATGCCTCCAGAGGTTGCTTTATTGTGCAGGATTCTTTTAGCTATCCTGGGTTTTTTGTTTTTCCATATCAAGTTGAGTATTGTTCTTTCCAAGTCTGTGAAGAATTGTGTTCAGATTTTGAAGGGGATTGCATTGAATCTGTAGATTACTTTTGGTAAGATTGCCATTATACTAAGTTAATCCTATTTATCCATGAGCATGGGAGATCTTTCCATTTTCTGATATCTTCCTCGATTTCTTTCTTCAGAGACTTAAGGTTCTTATACAGGTCTTTCACTTGCTTAGTTACAGTTACACCAAGGTTTTTTTTATAGATATTTTGTTAGTATAGTGAGAAATTTGCTACCAGCTTGTGCCAATAAATAAATCACTTACAAATCACCTAAGTAAAGTGTTTCAGTTCTGAATATTTTCTCAAAATTGCCTACTGCTACTTATTGATAATCTATCAGCAGCATAAGTGCTAAAATTTGCAAATAGGTATTGGAATGTGGGAAGAAAATTCTAGAGATAATAGGTAATAACACTGTAAACTTCTTACTGACTGATTGTACTGCTTAGTTTTATTGACAATTAAACACAACTAGAGTCATTTAGGAAAAGAGAAATTCATTTGAAGAATTTCCCAGATTTTATTGGCCTGTGTCCAGGACTGTAAGAGATAATATTGATTAATGATTGATTTGAGAGGGTCCAGTCCACCATTGGTGGCACCATTCCTAGGCTGGTGGGTCTAGGTTGTTAAGAAAATTAGCTGAGTAGTAAGCTAGAGATTGAGCCAGTAAGACGTATTTCTTTGTGGTTTCTACTTTAGTTCCTGCTTGAGTTTGTGGTCTGAGTTTCCTTAGTGATGACTGTGACTTGCAAGTGTCACTTGGAAGTACGTGCCAAATAAACACTTTCCTCTCCATAGCTGTTTTTGGTCATAGTGGTTATCATACAAGAAAGTAAAATTAAACAACTATGTATGCAAAAGCATGTGTATCCATGACTGAACTGGAAAATATTTCACCAAAACTAGACTCTGAAATGAAAGCTTAAGAATAGTTTTTTTAAAAAAATATTTTCTTGTATTTTATTTTCTACTATATAACCAAGTATAATATCAGTTTCAAATAGCCTAAAATATAAAAATCAATATAACTAAAATAAAGTTTTGTGTGCTCAGAAAGCAAAGCATGTTATTATCTTTTGCATTGTGATCTGAGACCCTCTGGAGGAATCACAAAATAGTATTCTATGTTCAAACTATCTTTATAATAATATGTAGATTTTACAGATAAGATAATATAATTTGTAAGCATAATATCATATTGATTACAGAGGTAATATAATATATAATAATACTGTACAATAGTATTTGTCTGTTAATTTATTGACACATTGGCTGAAGAAATGTTAGGTAAAATTACTGACACTTTAACCCAAATCAAGGCAGTGACATCAGTTTTGTTTCTTATCATACTGTACTCAGAAGAAAAAAAAAAGAATACAATAATGTTACCTTAAGATATCCTTGTTATCATCAATGAACATATGAATGATGAAGGGAAAAGTTCATGTGGCCCCACCCATAGATAAAAAACTACAGGCAATCAATGGCTGCTAGGAGAAGGAAAATTAGCTTATCTGAGGGATGAGCCCTTTTATTGGTTATCTAATGCAGAATGGTCAGTTCTGAAAACATACATTTACAAACAACAGAAACAGACCTTCAGGTTGTTTTTATATACTTGTTCATTCACATACATATTCATATATACATATATGTAATAGTAATTGAAGAAAAAGAGGCTACCAATTTGAGAGTTGGATGGGACACGGGATGGTTTGGAAGGAGGATGCCAGGGAGGGAGAAGTGGTGTAATTCCATTTCAATTAAAAACATATTTAAAAAGAAATTTAAAAATAAAATTAAAAACGTATTTAATTATAATCCTTAAACACACATCTTTTCACATTATATGCGACAAAGCAGGAAATATTCATAAAGTACATCTGCTGAATGTGAAAGTAAAATTATTTCTCCAGGAAAAGTACTTGTTCAAGTTAATAGATGAAGTAGTTCCTTTATTGAGTAAATAGCATAACTTGAAAGAACAACTGCCAAATTATGATTATTTAAAATTGGAATTTAATATATACTTTCCCTGAAAATGAATAAAATGAGTCTATCATTTCTAGGAGAATGATAAATATCATTCTTCAGGATGACAAACATTTACAAATCCAACTGAAATTAGAATTCTAAAAACTTACTTGATAGCTTTTCAGTGCTTTTCTATTGAATTTCAGGGTTATATTAGGAAATTATAATTTTTTATTATACAATGAAATGAATAACATAAATGCATAGTTCAGTTAACCAATATTTTCAAATGACCCACATTGTTATAATATTCTATAGTAAAAATATATAGAAAAATTAGGATCAACATATTTTAATGAAATGGAACAGAATGTAACAGAACACAAAGAAATCATTGATGTGGCTTCAGTTTCCATACTGAAACAATTTTTCAGGAAATTACCACTTGTTGAATTTTGATGTGGTGTCAAAGAAGAATACCCTCAATGGTTTATAAAAAATTTTCTAATTACTTATCTGAATAAGACATATTATTTTTACACATGATTCAGACAAAGAAACATACCCTAACCAACAAAGGCTAAAGTAAATGTACTGTCTTCTACTGAGCCTAACAGCAAATATAATTGCTTTTTTACATCATCTTTAATATATCATGTGATTTATTCAATATTTTCAATAAATTTTAAATAATTTTTCTGTTTTAATTCCTAATACAGCAAATATGAATAGGTATATTATGTTACAATTCTTTGTCAGTCTCAAAAATGTATACAAAATAGTTGAAATTATAAAGTTTGAGAATGTCTGTGTTGGCTCATATCTTGTAAGCATTATTATACTTTCAGACTGATATATTAATCATATTAAACCTGCAACATATTGTATCTTAATTTCAAGTTATGATTGTATGTTATTGAGACTTCCACATTTGAACACATTGGGGTGATTCATTTTTGAAATGGCTACATATTATATTTGTATGCAGTAATTTATCCAACCCAGTAGAGTAATGAAAAATTCACAGGGTATTTTAAGATATTTTTCCAATTACAAACAATGCTTCAGTGAAAATCATTGTACATATATTATTAAATTCTATGCACACATACCTGTAGATCAAAATTTTGAAATTTTTTAGAATAGGTACTGTGGTTGATATATTATATACCCCAATAAACTTATCTGGGGGTCAGAGAACAGAACAGCCACTATATTAAACACAGAGGTTAGGCAATGGTACCACATGCCCTTAATCCTATCACTTAGCAGGCAGGATCTCTGTGTGTTCAAGGCCACACTAGGGAACAGAGCCAAGCATGGTGACACATGCCTTTAATTCCAGTACCAACCATAGAGACCTGGAGGTCTGTATAGACAGAAAGTGACAGAGCTGTATAGAAAGAGGAAGTGAGGTAGCTGGGCTAAGAGAGCCAATGAGAGGGCAGAAGAGCAAGGCATATAAAGCCTGGGTAGACAGGAAGTCATGCCATTTTGAAGCTGCCAAGTTGGTCAGGTAAGGTTAGCTGTGGCTTTCCCTATTTCCCTGATCTTTCTCTAAGGTTTTCACCCTTATATTTGGCTCCATGTTTTTTATTTAATAAGACCATTTAGAAATGTGTCTACAATTGAAACGTTTTAAAGTAGGTACTGTGGTTGATATATTATGCACCCCAATAAACTTATCTGGGGTCAGAGAACAGAACAGCCACTATATTAACATAGAGGGTAGGCAGTTGTAGCACACGCCTTTAATCCCAGCATTCCGGAGGCAGAAAGGCCACACTGGAAATAGCCAGGCAGGGTGACACACACCTTTAATCCCAGCGCTTGAGATCCCATGTCTTGCTTGAGAAAGACACATGCCTTTTATCTCAGGAAGTGATGGCAGGAAGCAGAAAGGTATAGAAGGCATGTGGACCAGGAACTTTAGCTTTTTAAGCTTTTAGGCTTTCAACAGCAGCTCAGCTGAGATCCATTTGGATGAGGACACAGAGGCTTCCAGTTTGAGGAAACTAGATCAGTGGAGAAGTTGGCAAGGTGAGGCTGGATGTGACTTGTTCTGTTTCTCTGATCTTTCAGTGTTCACCCCAATACCTGGCTCTGAGTTTGTTTTTATTAATAAGACCTTTTAAGATTCATGCTACAAGGTACCTCTACATTTTTATAAATAGTGCTAAATTATAACTATTTTCTGTTTTCTGTTATTCAGTTTAAAAACATATGAACATTTCTCTATGGCTTTGATGTATCTTTTAAAAATGTGACTGCTAATGGCAACATAAACAGCATTCATATAGATAAATCAAAGATTTCTGATGTTTTATAAAAGAATGTATGAATGTGTCTATAAACTAGTGTTTCTCAAGTGATATACTCACTTTTGTGCCTATAATGATAAATCACTCTTCTAGATGAATGAAATTTACTGATCTTGTGGACAGTTTGATTTGATGCTGTCTCAGTGAAATCTACTAATCTTGTTAAAGATCTATTTTCTCTTCCTCACTCTATCCCTCTCTCCCATTTTTATTTCTTTTCTTCGTATTTCCTTTCACTTCCCTTCCTCTCTTATTTATTCATTCTTATAATGAAATTAAGTCTTACTAAGTCCTATTAACCACTGGACATTGTTTAGTAAAGAAAAATGAATGTGATCAGGATGTATTATGTAATATACACCTCTTCTTTTGAGTCTGAATTAAATTTATATTCTAAATCAGCTACTTCTTGCTTGGGCAGTTCTAAGCAAGGCGTTTAGTTAATATGCTAGCATTTTGATTTCTTGGTCTTGAGATAAAAATCAGAAAATAGACTCCAGCTAGGGAAGCAGGTAGGCTAACTGCATATCTTCTCCTCTCCCTTAATACCTCCAACTCTAATTCCCTAGTCTCATTCATTGATTTTGCTTCTGTTCACTTGCTGCCCTCATTCCCAAGGGATTAAGCATATCCTGATGGAATTACCTGCTCTCCACTCTCTTCTGGACCTCCTCAGGCCACCTCTCCTAGCCCGTCCTTATCCCTAAGTGTCAATTCCAATTACCTAGAAACACATTTTATCTGGATCCCCGAAGTGGACACATCAATCAGGATCACAGAAGGATTTCTTACCAGTCAACACACAGACACCACTGTCTCCTAAGAACCAAAGAGGGCAACAAAAACCAAGGAACAAAACACTCATCCAGCAAACACAAGACCAGCTATTATTACTGAGTATTACAATCTGCCTAAACCCAGATGCCTAGATGCCAGTGTAAAAAAAAACCAGTCAAAAAGCCAGGAAAATATGCCTACCCTAGAGCCTAGGAACCCTACCACAAGAGATCATAACTACTGCGACACAGCTGAAACAGAAGACAAAGAATTTAAAACAGTGTTTATGAATATGATAGAAGTCCTTTAAAAGAAAATGAACGAATCCACTAAAGAAGTCTAGGAAAACATCTAGAAAAAGAAAAAGAAAACAGTGGAAGGAAATGAATGAAACAGTTCAAGATCTGAAATTGGAAATAGAAGCAATAAAAAGACACAGACTAACAGAATGGATGTGAAAGAAGCACACATCAAGGACTGACATTGCCTCAGAGTTAAAAGGTGGGAAATGATATTGCAAGCAAATGTATCTAAGAATTAGCTGGGGTAGCCATTTAAATATCTGACACAATGGACTTTAAAACAAAATAATCACAAGAGATAGGGAAGGACACTACATACTCATCAAAGGAAAAATCCACCAAGAAGACATTGCAATTCTTGACATCTATGCACCAAAAATAAGGGCACCCAAGTTCAAAAAAGGAACACTACTACAGCTTAAATTATGTATTAACCTTTACACATTGATAGTGGAAGACTTCCATACTGCACTCTCAACAATGGACAGGTCAGAAATCCTGGAGCTAATTAACTTATAAAGCAAATGGAATAGATATTCACAGAGCATTCCCATCCAAACACTATATATATGTATACATACATACATACATACATTCTTCTCAGCACCAAGTTGAGCTTTCTCCAAAATTGGCCACATATTCAGTTGCAAAACAAATCTCATCAGATACAAAAATATGGAAATAACATTCAGCATCCTATCTGACCAACATGGATTAAAACTGGATATCAACAACAAGAACAATAGAAAGCTTACAACTCATGGGAACTGAACAATTCCCTACTGAATGAAAAGTATGTCAAGACAGAAATTAAAGACTTTATAGAATTGAATGAAAATGAATATACAACACATCCAAATGTATGAGACACAGTGAAAGCAGTTCTGTAAGGCAAGTTATAGCACCCAGTGTCTAAATAAAACAATTGGAGAGATCTCATACTATTAACAGCATACTTGAAAGCTCTTGAAAAAAAAACAAAAAAAAAATCACACCTAAAAGGAGGAGACAGAAAGAAATAAAAAATCTCAGGTCTGAAATCATTAAAATAGAAACAAACAAAAAACTACAAAGAATCAATGAAACAAAAAGTTGGTCTTTTGAAAAAAATCAATAAGGTTGACAAACTACTATCTGAATTAACTTAACAGTGGAGAGAATATCCAAATTTAAAAAATAAAAAATGAAAGAGGATAAAAAGAAAACAGACACCAAGGAAATCCAGAAAGTCAGAAGGATGTACTTTAAAAACATATACTACACTAAGTTGGAAAATGTAAAGGAAGGAGTGGATAATTTTCTCAATACATACCAACTGCCAAATTTAAATAAAGATCAGATGAGTAATTTAAACAGACTTATAACCCTATAGTAAAATAGAAGCAATAATTAAAATCTCCCAACCAAAAACAAACCTAGATCAAGATAGTTTTAGTACAGAATTATACAATACTTTCAAAGAAGAGTTAATGCCAATTCTCCTCAAATTATTCCACAAAATATAAACAGAGGGGACATTGTCCAATTTGTTTTATGAGGCTACAGTTACTCTGATATGCAATCCACATGAAGATCCAACAAAGAAAGAGGACTAAAGACCAATTAGACTTATGAACATAGATTCAAAATTCTCAATAAAACACTTGCAAACCTAATCCAGGAACACATCAAAAATATCCATCATAAAATCAAGGAGGCTTCATCCAAGATATTCAGGTATGATTCAACATAGTTAGATCAATAAATGTAATCATCATGTAAACACCCTGAAAAAGAAAAAAAAATGATCCTCCAATCAGATGTAGAAAACATATGTAACAAAATCTCCTTCATGATAAAAAGTCCTGGAGTAATTCGGTATAAAGGGGCATACTTCAACATAATAAAGGAAGTGTACAAGAAGCACATATGAGAAAAATTCCACTTTCTCCATACCTAATTAACACACTACTTGAAGTCTTAGCTAGAGCAATAAGACAATAGATGGAGATTAAGGGGCTACAAATTGGAAAGTGTAATTCAAAGTCATTATTTGCAGATGATATGATAGTATAAATTAGTGGCCCTAAAAATTACAACAGGGAACTCCTATAACTGATAAAGACATTCAGCAAAGTCACTGTATACAAAACTAACTCACAAAATTCAGTAGTCCTCCTATATATGGGTGACAAATGGACTTAGAAAAAAATCAGGGTAACAACATTGTTCACAATAGCCTCAAATAATATATCTTGAGGCAACTCTAACCAAGTGTATTGGCTGGTTTTGTGTGTCAACTTGACATTAGCTAGATTAGAGAAAGGAGCTTCAGCTGAGGAAATGCCTCAAGTGAGATCTATCTCTAAGGCATTTTCTCATTTATTGATCAATGGGGGAGGACCTAGTCATTGGTGGGTGGTGCCATATCTAAATGGTGGTGCCACTGCTGGGCTGCTAATCCTGGGTTCTATAAGAAGGTGGGCTGAGCAAGCCATTGGAAGCAAGCAGCTCCCCTCCATAGCCTCTGCATTAGCTCCTGCCTCTGGGATCCTGCCCTCTTTGAGTTCCTGTCCTGACTTCCTTCAGTGATGAACAGCAATGCTGAAGTATAAGCCCAATAAACCCTTTCCTCCCCAAACTTGCTTTTTGGTCATGGTGTTTTGTCACCGCAATAGAAACCCTAACTAAGATACCAAAACAAGTGAAAGACGTATATGATAAAAACTTAAAGTCTTTCAAGAAAGAAATTGAGGAAGGTATCATAAGATGGAAAGATCTCCCATGCTCATGCATTTGTAGGATTAACACAGTAAAAATGGCCATTTTACCAAAAGCAATCTATAGATTTGATGCAGTCCCTATCAACATTCCAACATAGTTCTTCATAGAAATTGAAAGGACAATTCTCAACAGCCCATGGAAACATATAAAACCCATAAAACCACTGCTGCATAAAAATATAAACAAACTAACTAAAAAACCTGCTGGAGGTATTATCTTCCTGATTCATATTGTACAAAGCTATGGGAATAAAAAACTGCATGGCATTGGCACATAAATAGACCCATGGATCACCAGAATCCAATTAAAAATACAGATATACATCCACATACCTATGGACACCTGATTTTTGACCAAGAAACCAGAAATACAGAATGGAAAAAAAGACAGCATCTTCAACAAATGGTGCTGGTCTGACTGGATGTTTACAGGTAGGAGTATGAAAGCAGAACCATACTTATCACCCTGAAAAACTCAGATACATATAGATCAAAGACCTCAACATAAAATCAGATATACTGAACCTGATAGAAGAGGAAGTGGGAAGAGCCTTGAACTCATCAGCATGAGAGAAGACTTTGAACTGAACACTGATGAGACAGGCAGTAAGATCAGATCATCAATTAATAAATGGGACCTCATGAAACTGAAAAGCTTCATGAATAGGGCAGAGGACAACTGTCATTCAGAGAAAGTGATATCCTACAGAATGAAAAAAGATTTTTACCAACTACATATCTGATAGAAGGTTAATATCCAAAATATATAAAGAGTTAAAAAAAAACTAGATACCAAGAAAACAAATAACCAAATTAAAAGATACAGTACAGATCTAAACAGAATTCTCAGTAGAGAAAACCTCAAATGGCTGAGAAACACTTTAGTGTTCAATGTCCTTATACATCAGGGAAATTCAAATCAAAACTACTTTGAAACTTCATCTTATACCAATCAGTTTGGCTAAGTTCAATAACACAAGTGACTTCTTGTGCTGGCATCGATGGCTGGATGGAATAAGAACACACATCCATTGCTGTTGTGAGTGCAAATTTGTACTGCCACTATGGAAATCAGTATGGCAGTTTCTCATGAAGATGGGACTTCATTTATCTCAAGGTCCAGCTATAACACTCTTGGGCAGATACCCAAAGAACACTTCATCCTACTGCAGAGACCCCTCTGCTCAACCATGTTCATTGATGTTCTATTCATAATAGCCAGAAATTGGAAACAATCTAGATGTTCCTCAACAGAATGGATAAAGATAATGTGGTACAAATATACAATGTTATTTGGCCCTAAAAATGAAACCTTGAAAATTTCAGGTAGATGGATGTAACTAGAAAAAATTATTCTGAATGTGGTATCCCAGAACCAGAAAGAGAAATATATGTATTTGCTTATATGTGGATATTAGCTGTTAAGTCAGTGATAACAAAGCTACAGTCCACAGAATCACAAAGATTTGGTATCAAATAAGCAACTAGGAAGATAGGCATATCTCATTAGGAAAGGGGAATAGAATAGGTAGTTATGGATGAGAGGCTTCAGCCCCAGGGTCAAGTGGAGAGGGAGGGAGGATTGTGAGGGAACATGGGGAGAGATAACTAAAATTTAGGGTCACTTGAGGGGTAGTAGGGAAGCCTAATATAGAAGAAGATTCATAAATATGTACATATACAAAGACAATCTAAATTAAATCACCAAATAATAGGGGAGAGAGAGCCCCAACTGGCTATCTCTTGTCACCAACTGAAGCTTCCAGTACCATAATTGGGTTTTATCTAATTGAGTTGCTGGCCAAAGGGGTCCCATGGAAATCCCCAAACAACCCAGGATGTTGCCAAGACTATAGCTTGCTCTCCACAAACTGATGGCAAGGCCCCATTGATGGTATCACCTTCACAACTCATTGAACCTGGAAATGTCGAGCTGATGCCCACACAGAACTCTCATCCTTACATTCTAGCATCTTTGGTAAAGGAAGATATTCTCCATGCTACCAAAAGAGAAATGCAGACACCAAACCACCTATAAACCATTTGATCTACAATGGTGTGTGTGCTGCCTGCAAGTTAGGCTAGGGCAATAGCGGCACAAATTTTGTCAGAGTAACGAAGCAACATATGATTTAAATTAAAGCCCACTCCACAAGGTGGAACCCATACATGACACTGCTTGGATGACCAAGAAACTGAGACTACAAAGTCCAGAGACCTGGGGTAAAACCAAACGCTACTGTTTCACAAAAAAAGCAACAATAAAATGACTTCTAATAACATTCTGTTTTAGATCAGTGCTTTGCTAAATCATCATCAGAGAAGATTCTGCCTGCAGCAGACGAGAACAAATACAGAGATTCATAGCCAGACAATGTGAAAAGAGTGAGAGACCTTGGAACACTCAACTCTAAACAGGGTGTTTCCATAAAATCCCTCTGCTCAGGGCTCAGAAAACTCTGCATAAGAGGAGGCAGAAAGAATGTAAGAGTCAGAAAGGATGGAGGACACCAAAGACACAAAGCCCACTAAATCGACATGATCAAAGCTCACATGAATTCACTGAGACTGAGGCAGCATGCACAGGCCCCTGCATGAGTCTACACCAGGTAGGTCCCCTGTGCTTATGTTATTGCTTCCAGTTTAGTGTTTTTATGGGATTCCTGAATGTGCAAATGACTAGGTCTCTGTTTTTGCACCTACTCTTAGGCTCTTTTTCTTCTGTTTAGTTCATCTGACTTTGATGTGTTAGTTTTTGTTTTATCTTATTTATTTTATTTTATTATTGCCCCTTAGAAGCAGATTTTCTAATGAGAGATAGAAAGGGAGTGGATCTGAATAGGAAATGTGATGGGGAAGACCTTGGAGGAATAATGGAAGGGGAAATAGTAATTAGGTTATATTATATGAGGAAAAAAATCTATTTTCAATGAAAAAAAGAATGAGAAAATAATAAATTTACCTCATAAGGCTATTTTGAGGGTTGGTTAAATGAGTCTGTATACATAAAACATTTAAAAGAATACTTGACACATACTAAGAAATTTTTAAGATGATTATTTTTACTGTTATTGTTAAAACCAAGAGGAAATGCATATATTTCCATCACAATTAAATGTAATACTATATACTGTATGCAGTACAGTATATTTTAAGTATATTTTAGAGTCTTATAAAGTAGCAATCAGAGTTTGGCTTTCACAGAGCTTATATTTGATGAACGTGTAGAAATTGTTCAAATAGAGATTATAATCTCTGTTGCTACCTTGACTGAATTTATAATCATCATGAAAATACACCTCTGGCCATGTCTACAAAGTTATTCCCAAGAAAGGTTTTACTGAAAAAGAAAGACCCACTTTAAATGTGGACAGTATCATTCCATTGTCTGTAGCTCAGTATGTCCACTGATGCTACATGACAACGTTCCTTATACTCTTGCTGCATAACTTCTCCTTCAAGATGAACCACATCTTCCAACTGTGAGACAAAATAAACCCTTCCATCATTAAATTATTTTGTCAAATATTTTGTTACTCCATTAGATGAGTGAATAAAATAGATAGGCTTTTTAAAATAGTAAGAATTGTTTTTTCTTAAAAAATATATTAAGTGATATGCGAGAATATGACATGTTTAGGAAAAGAGAAATCACCAAAATTTGCTGGAATCAAAATTTTGTTGGCAGTAAATGACTTCAGACATACTTGCTTAGATGATCAGAAGGCCTGATCTTTAAGAGGCTGAACTTACATGTAGGATAAATTTTATTTTTCTCTGAGTTCAATATTGAATTGAAGGCTAACTTGCTTTCCAACTATGATTAGTTGATAGTTTGCTTCTTGAAAAACTATGTAAATATGATTTCAAAGCCATTTTGAGCTCCTTTAGGAAGAACACATCAATTTTGTCAGTGATCTTTGCTTTGGGCATGAGAGTGGGAAGGGTCCATTTTTATAAATCTTTTTTTGGTAGTACATAGTCAGTGAAAATGCTTGAGTCATGTAGGGAGTTTCAGATAAAAAGGGCACTCTGTCAAAAAAAGATGGATTAGAGACTATTAGAAGCACAGAGATCTGAGAGTTTATTTTATTTCACTAGGCATGAAATTATTTGGTCTTGAAGGAGCATAGCTTCAGCATGAACAGAAAGAAGCAATCAAATTCTGGAACATTTATGAGATAAAATCAATAGAACTTGTGATTTATCAGATATGGTGGAGGGATGAGAGAAAGGAAGATACCAAGATCAAGTAAGATTTGTAGTTTAGGTAATAGGATAAATGTTAGTGCAACCAACTAGGAAAAAATAGGAATTTCACCAGCACTGAGATAACAATTAATCTGAGTTGAACATGTTGAATTTGAGAGTCTTAGGAGACATTCAGATGAAGATAATATTCATATTCTGGAGAGAAGTAAGTATTAGTGAGAATATTCAGATAGACTATTTACAATAGATGGGAAAGTTGAAATAATTATCATGGATGAGATTACCTAGCAAGTGTGTATATTGATAAAGGATATGGGTATGATACATGCAGAAATGAGACTAAAGACATAATAAAACATGGGTCACCAATCAAGAATGATTTATATCATATAACCTATAAGAAAATTTCAAGAATGGAGAAATAAACAATGCCAAATGTTATAATGATTTCAAGCAAAGCTAAAAACAAAATGGTGTCCATGAGTTTTGAGATGTGGAAGTTGAGAGACCTTAGTCAAGGCTGCCTCTGCTGTGTGGCAAGAAGCAGAAATGAGATGACAGTGGGTGCGAAACAAAAAAAAAAACATAGTTGTGAAAGACTAAGCATGCAGAATGTTTCATATTTTCTAAGCATTTTATTTTTATTCTTTGAGAATTTTATACAAATATCATATTTACTCTCTCCTTCAACTCACATCATACCCACCACAACTTCTCTACCCATGCAAGTTTGTATCCTCTTCTTGTTCTCTGTTTTCTAAAACTCATCAACCTTATTTATATTGCCCATATACTCTTGGATGTGTTGGCTTCCACTTGAATTGTGGTCAACAACTAGTCAAGATGCAGGGAATAAAAGAATGATGAATGCTCAGCCCTAAATAAGACATCTGTATCATACCCTTACCTTGCAAGGTTCAAGGATCATTGTTGAAGAGGGTGTGGAAAGAGTGTAAGAGCCAGAGGCAGTGGATGACTATAAGGAAACAGCAGAAGCAGCAGGGTAGTTGCACATATCAATCACTGCAGTTGTGACAGAATACATTTTCCAAGCTTTTATTTCAAGACGGAAAAGTATGTATGTATGCACACCTATATACATGTATATGAATATGTGAAAAGCCTATATCTCAATACTTATGCTTTCTAAAGGCAGACCTGCAAAGCAGCTTGGAGTGGAGTAGGTGTCAGGTTACAGATGTTATAATATTAAGGAATATGAATATTTTATACTTAGAATGACTTATAAGTGGGAAGGAACATTTCTTTTTTCATTTATGAAGTTGTCTTAAGAAAAACTTGAAGATGAATTTATAACTTTAAGTACTGTTGTGTGAGCTAACCAACAAAACTATTGTAAATACATCATCCTAGGGACATTGAAAGAAATGGAAAAGTTTTATGTAGAGGCAAGTTAGGTGTATATTTTTATAGCCTCTTCTGGCTTCCGTACAGTCAGGATATTTAAAATAACAAGTTCAGAGGCAAATAATGAAAAGAGATGAAGCTATATTAGTCTACATAGAAGACAGGCCAATGATAATGAAAATAAGAATGAAAACCTATTTCTATAAATACCTTGCAATCTGAAATTTGTAGGAATTCATGTTGACTAGACATGAGCTGGGGTTTGGGAGAAGTCTGTGCATTTGCAATTGATATGGTGCCATTAACTTTCATGCATAACATAAGATAAGGCTTGGAGATTATTAATAAATTAGCATGAGTTTAATTACGGATATATTTTATATCACTGCTGAATATGCATAAACTTAGAAGTGTGCCAGGGTGAAGAGTTATCCACATACAAAATGACAATTCAGCCTTTAGAGTATTTGAAATAACAAGAACATGTAAAGTGATAAGGGCACTGGTCTAAAGAGAGCACCTTGAAGAACTCTAATATTTAGTAGACAATTAGAGGTGAGGAAGATCATGAAAGAGGAGAATCTGTGGTGTAGTTAAAATTAGAACAAATTGAAGGTAGTGCTGAGAACCACTGAGAAAAGAATCTTAAGAAGCATAGAAGAGTCAACAGGGTGTAAAACAGAAAAAGGGATTGTAAAGAAAAACCTTGCTAGTATGTAGCAAATTTTGTGGTAATTGAAGAACAATAGAACTCATTCCTTATATGAGTGCTAGCCAAATATATTAACAAAACACCAGTGCCAGGCATGGGAAACCTTTTAAGTTGTTAGTCAAGGGATTTCAAAAGACTCCAAAAACAATATAAGCTACTGTGGCCCTTGGAAATTGAAGGCAATGCTCCATTGTTGAAGATACCATATACCTTGAGCACAGGACTTATAAGAATTGATTTGGAACAAACCTTGAAGCCTCGTTCCTGAGGACTAGCTCTCATAATAACAGAAGGAGATTGGCAAGCAACCAAAGAAAAAAGCAATCAATAGTACTACCCAGTTGTAATGCCTTTAAACCACAGCTATGATTGGCATGGCAAGACAGTCTGAAAAGTGCAATGGTAACACTTAACATCCTTTGGGTAACCAACCAATATTTAATAGGGCTTAAGTCCTGCTCAATAGGAGAGAATTAATAAGCTTAGCCCTTTACCTGTGGATGATAAGGCTAAGGTTCCCAGAGGAGAATGTATTACTGACACTTTCTTAAGTTAGTATAATTTCTAACTGCATTCTAAATAGTGATGCTTATATTCACAGTTAAGTATAGTCTCACCTCTCATCAAAGAAGCTTCTTTTCGCGGCTGAT
This sequence comes from Peromyscus melanophrys, assembly GCA_902168415.1. Taxonomy (NCBI): domain Eukaryota; kingdom Metazoa; phylum Chordata; class Mammalia; order Rodentia; family Cricetidae; genus Peromyscus; species Peromyscus melanophrys. The sequence goes on from CABHPR010131301.1 coordinate 19,427, forward strand.
AGACATCATTACAGAAAGCCACAACTCTTTAAAAGACCCCAAGTATCTGATTTGGGGGTGCCCAACTCCAGTTGATACATCTACAACACGACTCCTACATGGAAATCTCAGAAACATTGTGGAAGAGTGAGTAGAAAGATTTTAAGAGCCAGAGGACCAGGACATGCACTGAAAGGCAGTCTTCTACATATGACAGAGAAGTTGCACTCATGAGATCTCTCCAGTGTGGCTACCTAAACAAGTTTTATGTAATGTCGATACCACTTGACATGCCAATATGGATGGGAAAATCTCACAAGGCCCCACACATAAGTGAAGAGATATAGAAAACTAATGGCTTCTAAGAGAGGAACAATCAGTCTTCTCCAGAGATGAGCCTTCTGATTATCCAATCCCAAATGATCATCCCTAAATGCATTCACATATAAACAACCATGAATGAACTCAACTGGTTTCATTTAAAAACATACATGTATAAACATGTAGCAATAATAAAGAATAAGAGGCCATGAAATTTGAGAAAGAATGGGGAAGAGGACAGAGGAAGAGTTAGTGGACAAAAAGAAGGGGGGATAATGTAAATTCAGTACTCATATATAAAAATTTCCAAAAATAAACAAAATTTTCAAAAATTCCTGACTGCAGTAAGTCCAAAAGTGAGTGTATATTAAAATTTGGCAATGAGTATAGAAATTCTTCCAGAATCTCAGCTTGAGGGAAAGCAACTTTCTAAATCAAAAGAAAATATTTCACCTTGAGAGAAATTCAATTCAGGATGGGATGCGTTAGAGCTATTTGAGAGTCATTTATATTTATATTTCTAAGTCATCATTGTAGAGACATTTAAAATCACAAAAGGGAAAAATGAAGTAGTTGAGGCAGCTCCTGCTGAGGATGCTAATTTTCATGGTAAGGAATCAAAGTTGTCAGCTCACAATTAACGAAGTGCAATGGATAGAAAGTGTGTAAAGAACTATGTAGGGAAGTAGAGAAAGAGCTGATCAAAGACCTGATTGAATCTTAAAAGGGAATTAAAGAATAATAAGAGTTCATCAAAGTTTCAAGATTAACATTTTATTTTCTCTAATAAAATGATTTTTATATTTAAATTTTAATTAACTATTTTAAAATTGTGTATATAGGGTAAAATGTAATTACTTAATAAAATTATTTTATCAAGTAAAATAGTAAAATAAATAAAGGGCGTAGTATTCCCATCTCTTTAAATATTAAAAACAAATAATATGTAACAATTGTAGATACCTGTGTGGTATGATGTTATATTTCAATGTATGCATAAAATGTTTATTGATGTAATCAAGCTCATTAAATATTTCCACGTGTGTATCAGTCCTTTGAGGAAATCAGCCATGTTCATGGTGATTTGTATATTGGCACTTACCAGTACTTTAAGCTTGGATATTTTTAGCTTCCCTTTTCTAGTTAGTCATTATGAGTTTAGAGCTGGAGACAACTGTACACTGGGAAAGTGGCAGCCTGAAGGTGAAGCAAGATGTGTTTAATTATGATCACTGCCCATATTAGACATTACCCAGTGGCACTATGGAACACAACAAAACCTCCAATTCACATCCCTCCAGTTTCTTCTTCAACCTCCCTTTCCTTCTGTAAGAATACAAGCCCATGGTGACATATTGACTAAGAAATCCTGACATAAACCATTGCTTATCTATCATAGTCCCATTTTAAATGATAAAATTCCATTTAAAATAATGATTCTCTCACATATTTAAAGGATCTGGTTCTTCTTCCAGGTATATAGATAAAAGTAACTATGATGAGGAAAGATGTTCCAGTTATTTTCTTAATTACAGAAACTCCCAGACTCTGGAATTCTATCATGATTCAAAGGAGAAAAAATGAGTTAATATATCTATGTCTACAGAAAAAGACAGATAAAATTTGGGAAGTAATGGGAAAGATACTTTATTTAATGTTTGTGTTAAAGTGGTTTATTTGAAGCAAATGGATGTTTTCCACTAATGGTTGCAGTAATCTGATTAGCTCCACTAATAAGCAGAACTGATTAGCTTAACCCAAGACAGATCTTAAATTCTGCTAGAAGATCAAGAATTTGGTGAGCCTTCCTGTACTTCACGCTTGCCCTCAGTGCTCTGTTGCTTCCGTATAATCCTTCTCAGAGTTATTGGAACGTTAGCATGGACAGTAGGAATTGAGCTCTAGTGGATCTCAAAAGAAAAGTTAAGATGAGAATGAGCAAAATCTAAAAGAAGAAGAGATGGGTAATGTTTCCCAGGAAAGTAAATGATGCAAATAATGCCATGATGGAAGGAAAGTGAGAAATATGGCTGGTGTTACTGGGTAAACTGCTTTAGTATTTAAGGTGAGTAGTGACAAGTTAGAACACTGACAAGGTGAGTTGCAAGTAGATGTGTGGTGAGCCTCAAATCCAAGGTTCATCCATGTTTTTACTTTGTTCACTTTTGTTTAAGATTAGTACATTCACTAGGAGACAAATGGACATAGGGATATTTTACTAAGTAAGTGGCTGCAGTGCAGTCCTCCCAAGCCCTGGCTCTTTCAATCTTTCTGATCATTTTTTCTGCAATTTTCCCTGGGTCTTGGGGTAGGTCCTACATATATACCATTTTTGGGCTAAATAGTAAACCATCACTTATTTTCTGCATCTTGATAGGGTATGAGTCTCTCTATTAACTGTTACCCTCTGCCAAAAGAAACACCTATGACTGATGCTAAGAGCAGCATTGTCTTATGGCTATAAATACACACATCTAGAAGGCAGGTTAACTAGTTGCTCTTTTAACAAAATGTCAGTAGTAAATTCCTCCTTGTGCATTCCTCTCAGCCATAGCCTTTAAAGTTTATGGTACCAAACATATATTCACTCCTATGGAGTGGGATTCAGGACCTCTCAGAAAGTGTTTGGCTGTTTTTCCACGCTGTCATGCTTCTATTGCATCCATGAACACATTTTGTCTGACTGTTTGCTACTATAGCATGCAGGGGTCCCAGGTGGAAAAGGCTGTTGATGACTTTTCTCCCACAGCAGCCTGCATAGCACCTTCTAGCACTATTAATGCTAGCCAGCAGGAAGGAAGCTTCCTGCTCAGTTCTAAACTATTTTTTATGTATTCTTTCTCCAAGTGAGCAGTGTCTCCAGCAATACAGTATTAATACCTAGTTCTGAAGAGCAACAAGGAGCAACGATACTAGTATGTATAGTTTGGAGAACTTTTGGGAGCTTCCTGGCCAATAATTAAGGGATGCATCTTAAACCTGGTACTGGAATTTTCATTTTAAAATCTATTACTTCTGGGAACACCATTTTCACCCACATAGGTACTTCTATTATAATTCTCTTTTAATTATTTTTTAATTAGCTTGTATATATTTTTTCATTTGCTCAGTTTTTTCTTTTGTAACTAATTTTATTTATTTTTTCTTTTTAATTGTTTTTATTATTTAAGATGATATTTAGCTTTAAATTCAAATGAGTTTTGATCACCTTCTTCTTCTCTCCCAAGTCCTTCCAGATCCTCTCTCCCTCCCTACTCATCCAACTTTAAGTTCTCAAAAAACAGAACATCAAAATCCCCATACCTAATAAAATAAAAAAAGCATTGTCCAAAAAGAGCAACAAAATAATAAAACCCACCAAACTGTAACCAAATAAAAGCACACACACACAAAAAAAACTGTGAAGTCCATTATATGTTGTCCAGCTAATCCTGAACAGGAGGCCTGCCCTGGAGTGTTTAATATACCCAGTGTCATTCTATTGGAGAAAACTGATTTACCCTCTCCCAGCAGGTATAAGTGACAGTTCAGTTGTTAGCCTTTACCCTAGTGGCTAGGATTTCATTCATTCATTCATTTAAAAATATATCAAAAAAAATAATATAAAACAAAAACTGTCACATTGAAGTTGGACAAGAGAAACCAACAGAGGGAAAGAGCCCAAGAGAAGGCACAAGAATCAAAGACACACTTGTTCATACACTCAGCAATCCCATAAAAGCACTAGACTGGAACCCATAATGTAAATCCAGGGGACCTGATACAGACCTGAGCAGGTCCTGTGAATTCTGTTTCAGTCTTTGTCATTTCATATGAGCTTTGCTCATGTTGATTAGAGGGCCTCATTTACTCTGTGTGCTCCATCCCCTCTGGCTCTTACACCCCTTCTGCCTCTTCTTCTGAGGGGTGCCCTGAGCTCTAAGGAGAGGGATTGGATGGAGATATCTCATTTATGTATGAGTGTTTTCAAGATCTGTCACTCCCTGAGTAATGTCTCAATACAGGTCTACATATTTGTTCCCATCAGCTGCAAGAAGAAACTTCTCCTGAACAAAGTACTAATCTATGAGTATAGCAGAATATCATAAGGAGACATTTTTACCACTATATTTTTTAAACAAGTGTAAATTTTTCCCTTAGGAAAACACCTCTAAGATACACTAGGACAATGGTGCACTACCTCTAAGATACACTAGGACAATGGTGTAATACCTCTAAGATACACTAGGACAATGGTGTACTACCTCTAAGATATACTAGGACAGTGGTGTATTACCTCTAAGATACACTAAGA